>APFE030432427.1:75606-94867 GCA_000404065.3 Pinus taeda | reverse complement strand
AATCACTTGAGTTCTAACTGAAGTCCTTCATGCAATAGCTCAACTAACCCATAAGAAAAGCATATTTCCTTCTAGCAGTTGCATGTGCCATATCCGTAGCTCGAACTGAAGTGCTCCAAGAGGATAAGATAATGTTTATAGTCCAAATATTATTAAGAGCTAATAATATTCGACTGTTCTAGACTGACAGTCTAAAAATAGACTCCGCCCATATGTCTAAAAATAGAAGTCCATCTATTTTTACCAACATGACCAATCATCCATAAATAGCATCCTGCAACTCATAAACCATGATCCATATCTCTAAAAATAGACATAGTCTAAACATAGACTTGAGCCAAAAATAGCCTGCGGAACCACTTAGTGAAGGCGACTTCTTTTCACTAAGCTCCATCATCTTGTTGCATTTTCAACACGATGTGAACGTTTTGCTGAAACAAACATGGGAAAGGGTGGGGAGACCTGTGCTGCAGTGTTCTCTGATTCAGCTCAGAATGGCGAACCAGAAGAAAATCATCCCCATGGGACAATTATATGGAGTAACCATTGATATAGAAGGGGAGAGTGTGACAACCGACTTTGAGGTAATAGAGATCGTCGATGGTAGTAATCCATACCCCACACTTCTGGTAATTGACTAGGCCATTGATATGAATGGGGACATCAATTTGAAGAAGAGGACAATGTCGTTTGAAAGGAAATTGCTGCAGGTTGTAGTAGTGTTGGACCCAGTAGAAGGGACGCGCTATACTGAACCAGTTCGCAATTATGAAGAAAATGAGGATGAATTGGATCAAATATGTTATCACCCTAAAATCTTTGTCTCTAAGCTTTGGAAAGTTGCCTTGTTTCTAGTCATAGTATTATAAGTTTTGAGTCTCAATAGTGTCATTCTCATTTACAAACCCTCTTTCTATTCATGGTGTTAAAGGGTCTCTAGGTCATTTCATGCTTTAACGGTTAGGTCATAAGGTTAGAAGTCTTTTAAGGTCATATCTCTTTTCCAAATAAAGTTTCACAGCCTCATTCCATGTTCTATAAGCCTTACTAGGTGTTTAGAAGTCATAACTTGCATCATTTTGGAGAAATTTTTAAACTAGCTACGAAATCACTGAACTAGGAGTTTTCGTAGCGCGCTACGAAATCCCTAAAAAAGCCTGTTTCAGCATAAAAAACTTTATTTTTTTCTTTTACTAGTTAACTTCCAGAAGGTTTCCTGAGCAGTTGAGAACTCAATTTTGAAAACTGAAAGAAGCTTTTCTTCCTAACATGCTGAAATACAAAAACTGCTGAAAGTCAAGCTTTGTCTTCTGGTTTTAGCAGTCTTTTTCAAGATAAGTTCCTGGTTACAGGAAAATGTATTTTGGAATTATGAGGGAGTTTTATCTTCATAAAATCTCCAAATACAATAACCTATCTCACTTTCTTCATAAGTGTTTTCAGCTGGGAGATACTAAGCTTTCATTGAGACCCTAATTTCAGAGAACGAATTTTTCCTGTTTGACACGTGTTTTTCAAGGACAGATTCTGGACAACTGGAGAAGTGTTTTAAAAAACCAAGAGAGGTTTTTGTTCTAGACATCATGGAATACAAACACCTCCTTAAGTTTCGAAAAATGTGTCATGGATAAGGAGATAAAGGCTCTGTCCCACGTGCCAACTTTCAAGGATCCTAAACCTAAAAACAGGGAAACATGTTCCCTAATTTCTAGGGTTTGTCATCAACAATCAAGTGACAACGTGGGAGGCTTCATCAAATTCGACTTCATGAGGTTGCAGTTGTCAAAGAATAAATTTAATGTTTAGTTGAGGTGGTTTAGTCATAATAAGGAGTTACACTCCTAGTTGTATTAGGTCTCTAGGACTGCTAGTTAGCTGTCAAATGCATTTAAAGCTTTGTTTATGGTTAGAATAGGTGTCATTGATGGAAAATTCAAATTCCCCTCATGATGGAGGAAGGAATCCAAGCTTGTAATGAAATCTATGTATGACAAGAGATGTAATGTACAAAGGTTTGGCAATTTTCAAAGAAAGAAGCACATTGTGCTATTGTATGTGACTGCATGTTTTCATGGTTAATACAAAGAGTTGCTTTCACTACTTAGGATTTAGAAAGGGTTTCAATGTTTGATTTTCCTCATGGCTTCCTTCATACTCTTACTTGCAGTGGTATAGACACATGTTACTTAGAATTCATTTGATGATGCTCTAACTTCCTTCATGTGTTTGTAGGCTGCGTTCCTTACATAATATCTCTGTTTTGCTTCTATGTTAAAACCCTCTATGCCCTGACTTCCATGTGAAATTAATATTGTTGTTGTACTAAAACACACTTTGAATCCATAGCCCAATGGAAGCTTGTTGATTGATATTTCAACCATTTATACATTGTTGTTCGAATTTTCCATAGAGTTAGCCATCTAATCTTCAAAGTAAAATCTTTAATCCAGTGAGAGAGCCCTCTCAGGTGTAGGAGGCTAAGCCTCAGCCAAAAGTAGGTTTCAAAGAGTTACAAAAGGCCTTCCTAATCAATAGCCTATTAGGTTAAGGTTTTGTGATAACAAAATCTACAAAATAATAGCACGATATCAGGACTGGATCAATCCAACAATAGATGGATGGATTGCATGGGACCGAGAGAGTTCCTGAACCTCTGATTTAGATGAAGAGTTAGAGCATTGGCATAATCACTTGCTTGAAGTATCCACACTGTGATGCAATATATGATGAAATTGCTACGTTGTGTTTCGTCAGAGGTAAGGCAACCTCCCTATTATGATGCTTTAGCTGAAGTAAATAAGTTTTTTGGATGCATTTGAGCATGAATTCCCTGAGGATCACCACTTCCAAGCATTAGACTTGGACCTATGTGCTACGCCCACACGGTGGTGGGGTAGGCATAAAGATGGTTTTGATGAATGATGAGATTACAGAAGAATGACGAGGCTATGGTTTGGGCTTCCTAATACTATATTGACTAAGAAATATAATGGAAGTGATGATCCACGTGATCACCTAGCGAAATGGACTAAGGCATGGGGAACATAACTGCAGACAAAGTGGGTACATCTATTTTTCCACACTTTGGATACGATTCCCATGAACTAGTATCTGGAAAAGGAGCTTCGCCGTGGCACCATGGAGTGGGATATATTGAGGGAAGGGTTCTTATTGACCTTCAACTTTGAAGACGGCTTCGCAAGCATCGATGAAGCACTACAAGAGATTAAGGCAATTATCTTCAGAATGCCGCAAGAGCCTATAGAATGACCCCAACCAAACTGGAGCACTGTGGAGTAGGAGTATCCTCTCTGTGGATAAAGATGATCCCTCTATCCCAAGAGTGGGTCAAGCCACAAAAAAAACAATCTAATGTAAATTTCCTTAGATTATAATCGAATAAGAGGGCCTACCTCTTATAGCACTAATCCACTTGATGGTGATCTTGCTTCCTTGCTCCAAATTCCTTTCATTCCTTGCGTTTAAATACCTGAAACAAACATGTAAGAGACAACAACAAACGTGATAGCATAAAATAGTATTTAATATACTTAAAAGGTCAAGGATTTTTAAGCTATCAAATGTAATATTACGCACAATATAGGAAATAAACCATTAGTTGTATTAATATAAACTTCAAAGAGAAATACAACTGAAGCCTTGATGTTGCAAGTTCCCTTTGGCATGCCCAGGTTCCAGCACCACTATAAGCATCTCATGATTCACCCTCAAAACAATGGAAGTTCAAGGCCTCTTTCCCTTTGCTCCAAACCAAACACTATAAGATTATTCTCCCTTCACACATAAACTAGGAGGCTAAGGTTCTCAAGATGGCTATGAAGATTTGCAGACAATTCCAACCCTTTCATTAGCTAGCTAGATGCCTTATCCCTTTTGGTTTGCTCCAGCTTAATAGGGGAAAGGAGACCAAATAGTCTCTCTTGGCTCTATCTTGCTCAACCATTTACCAGACTTTAATTCACGAAGCTTCTAGATCTGAAAGCTTCGACTCAATTTTTAAAAACTTTCCAAAAGAGGGTCGACACGGGTCATGAATGGCTAGCCAGTGCCATTTGGCACTAGGCCCAGTGTTAGGCTCTGTAAATTAACACAGGGAAGAAACTGAGTACTAGCACTGGTCTTGAAAACTGAGCTTGAAGGAATATTCTTGGGAAATTATGTACGAGGGAAATGTTCTGCAGATGAAGAGGGATGTAGGGACATATTCTTCATGGCAAGGAAACATATGAGGGTCACTGTAAAGGTTCTCCAGGATCAAGGAATGAGGAGTACATGGATAATGACAAAATTCTGTGTAACATATGCCCCCTAAAGCATGAAGTCCGAGCAAGAGTGAGGGGTGAAATGCTTTACAAGTAGATGCATGGAATTGGAGACCGCCACTAGAAAACTAGCAAGCAAGCATATATACATATACATCACTGAAATCTTTGATACATGAATCATGGTATGGACAAATCCATCTAGAAGAAGATCATGTAAATGGATCCAAGGTATGGGTGCAACCATCTACTAAGAAGGATCATATCAAACCCAAGGTATGGTCGCAACCATCCAATAATGAGAAGGATCACATATAACAGACTCATGGTATGGTCACATCCATCCATCTACAAGAGACATGTATGTAAACATGATCATGTCACATCACCCTGCAACTTGGAATTGTATAATCTGAGTCTAGGGTCTTGCACTCCAACACAACTTGATCAAAGTACAATTTCTAGCACATGAATATATGTGCTGAAGTTGAACATGCTAGAAAATCTCTTGATTACTAGTCAATTATGTGAACTGTTAAAAAGCACGAGAGAAACCACCAATAACGACAATGGATCTCAAGGTACCAACATCACAATTCATGGAGTGGGAATAGGGAACTGAAGTCGAACACCCGTGAAATCAATCAATTGATTGAAAGCCAGTGATGAGAACTTGTTGTCAAGTGCGAAGAACTTGCCATTAGGGCATGCAATCTCTAAGGTACTAAAAGGGAGACTCTTGGCTAACTTCTCAGATAATGAGATGAAGTCGACAAGAAGTGACATCATCGAAGGAGGGCCATGATGTATCCCACATTATTAACACGAGACAAGGGATGTAATGATTATGGATGATACAGAGAATCATGAATGAGTGTAAACTACAGAAGAATTTACTCTTGAACATATCGGCGACACGACTCCGAATTTTGGCAACTTTTGGATCCATAGGATCAGAGGTCATGATGACATGGCAGAGATCAGATAGAACAACAAAAATGGTGGCCCAAACCTATGAAGGTCAATGATGAAGTGGGGATATCCCAACCTGACGCGAAGCAAAAGAGTGTCATGTTCAAGAGTGACAAGCTATCGACACAACTAGTAAAAATTTCCCATTTTTTCCCCACCATTTTTGGCAGGTACCCCAATTATTTTTAATAATAAGCTTAAAGGGGATAGCATATGCTTGTGTTATAAGTCCATCCTTCAGATGAATCCAACCTAGTAATATTAATGAGCCCTAGGAAGGAGAAGCTCATGTCTATCATGGTGATGAATCCTATGTCATTTAAAGTTTAATGAGTTTGACAAAGGGAAAACTCAGTATCTTTTTCATGTTTAGAGAGTTTGAAAAAGACACGAAAAAGAAAACTCCAAAAGTTCCATTTTCGTGAAGTTGTCTCTCAAGCCCGAAAAGGTAGAAAACAATACTCAAGAGAACCTCTTAACCATGTCAGCCAAGGAGTACCTTTTTCGTAAATAGTTTATCCCAGCCCAAAAAGGGGGTATGCATACTAGGTAAACGATGTTTCTGAACCATTTTACGAAGTCAAAATGATAAGAACTCGGCAATCTTTTCATGTTTTAAGAGTTAGAAAAAAGCTTAAAGTAGACTCCCCATTTTGATTTTCTTTAATGAGTCAAAGAGGGAAAAATACTCGGTGCTTTTTTCATTTCAGTTTTTATGAGTCGGGAAAAGAGCTTAAACACGACTCTAGTTTTGCAGCACCAACAAAAAACCATCACCTGTCACTGCACATGAAGAAAATGTATTATTCATTTCTAAGGTAAAATGGCAAAAAAATGCTTTTAAAACCCTAAAACATGATGACAATTTTATAAAAAGGAAAAAAGTAAAATATTGTTTACCATTTACCTCTTTTACCTCATTTAGAGCAATTTTTACCAACTTGTGCCCTAAATCTTCAGGAGTGGATTGCAGCAGATCTAGGAGGTCGATCAACGAACCGACTGTTGTAGGTAAGATTTGAAGCCCTAATATTTGCTTTCATACCTGTTTTTTATGCATTTAACCATTTTTTTCAAGTTTATAAGGAATTCTAGGCATGGGACCACGCTGATCTGGGTTTCTTAACTCGAGCACTTGCGCTGTTAGCACAACTATTTTTAAAACAATCATGTCAGTGAAGAGAATGAAGAATTTTCAAAAATTTCCCAATTATTTTGCTTTGAATCCAAAATTTTTCTTGAAAAAATTGATGTTAAGTTGAATGCATGGTGTATGCAAACAAATTACAGCATGAAAGATGGTGATCAAGTGGAAAGAACATGAGCACGGAGGAATTGATTCATTGGCATTGGAAAATCCAAATTGTTTCGATGCATTGAGGAACTATGGGCTCCCTAAATTCTTTCTTACACCGGGCCTTTAGGCTCAAGCTGAGCTGCTACAATACTTGATTAGTTTGTGTGACATTGGACAGGAAGTATTTGTGATCCATGATCAAGAGTTGGAGCTAGAGACTTCAGACATTTACTTCATTACTGGGCTGTCCCGCAGAGAGGAACTTATCCAATTATATGGAGGTAGGCCCATCAGGGCGAGTGTGAACATGCTCCTTACATAACATTGTCTAGACGCTTTAAAATCTAAAAGTGGCAAGGTTGACCTCATGACCATACTGAAGGTGTTGCTCTTGACCATTAACAGAGTTGTTGAGGCTCAATCATTACATGAATCCAACAAATCTAAGTTCCAGTATGCCATAGCTTGCACGAAGCCTACTATCTTCAATTGGGTAGAAGACAT
Source organism: Pinus taeda (assembly GCA_000404065.3). NCBI lineage: Eukaryota > Viridiplantae > Streptophyta > Pinopsida > Pinales > Pinaceae > Pinus > Pinus taeda. The sequence continues at coordinate 87,811 of APFE030432427.1, read as the reverse complement.
GAAAGTGAACATGAAATGCCAATTATCCAAATGCAAGACAGGGAACTTGAGGCAATTCGGATATTGATCTATTCTTGTGACTTTCTTCTTGGAACGGATCCCACTATTCCACTATTAGCTAGTGGAGGTGAGCCCCCTGATGCCATGAGATCCACGAATGGTCCATTGGGGTGAGCTAATGCCCAGGATTGGAGGGGGGAAGCACATGTCATACAAGCCCACTTTATTTTCGTGGCTGAGGCGTCAACTAATTGTTGTGGAGGATTGGCCATATAGCGGGACTAACTTCCACAACGATTCTGACATGTCACTCCTAGAGGGGGAGGATTTTGATGATGGAGGTGAGCAAAACAGTTTTTTGTCTTGATTTTTTATTGTTTTTTGAATATATGTATTCGTGACATTTTGATTTTGTAATTGTAGATGTGGGACCAGAATGACCAACTAGGATGTTCCCAATCGCTAGATGCGTTGCTCAACAATTTGAGATCGCTCCTTATCAGGAAGGAGTCAACAATGAGGAGGAGATTGCGCGAAATCTTGATAAATTGACTAGAGCCATCCCAGAGTATGCCCGGATGGAGGACATTCCATGCTGTTATCAGTGGCACACAGTGGGAGTGTCAAACAGATCTGCCGATTACTGACTCGCGTAGTATGAGCAGTAACGTCCTATCATGAGCACAATGTTGAGTAGTCCATAGGCTTATCATTTACAGTTTTGGGATCTACGAGCCATGGATGTACTTGGAACATATATATTATTTTTTGGGTTTTGATATATGCTACATTTCATGTTTACTATGATACAATGTTTTGTTTTCACATATTGCGTAAATGTGTGTCTAACACATAATTAACTAATGCATCTAGTAATGTATTCATATGCCTACGAATGTGATGATATGTGATATAATCAAAATTTATTTTCAATAGACGAATATGCAAATACATTCTCAATATTTGAGGGTTTCTGACAGAATATTGCCCATTGTGCTAAATAACAATAAGTTGTGAATCAAGGTTAACAACCATTTCTCGAATGTCAAGAGCAATGGCTTCTGACAAGAGTTCAATAACTATGCTATATTCAGCAATGTTATTAGTTTTTTGACCAAAACAAATACCTTCAATATCAATCATGTCACCATAAGGGTCATAAATAGCCCATGTCGCGAATGATAGATTCTGGGTATTACGACAAGCACCATGAATGAAGCCGATGTAAGGAGTCATACACATCTGCAAATTTGGTGAATACATAATAAGAAGGAAAGCTGCTTGAAAAACACACCAAACCAAACTACACAAAATGAATAACACACTTATGTACAAAAGTAACCATGCGAGATGACTCAAGCATAGTACTTTTTGAGGTATAGCCCATTGTGAGCCTTGTCCAAGGGTTTTCCCTCATAATCAATCAACTCATAGGCCCCTTTTTGTAATACACGCTTGACAATATAGGCCACATGCCACATGGGTTCGAATTTTCCTACCCCCAGCTTATCATTATCTTGGTCATATAGCAAGACCAAATCACCCTTAGAAAAAGCACGAGGAGAGACGACTGATCAAAATGGGACTTAACTCGCTTTTTCTATGCTTCAATGACTAAAGCAGCGAGACTGTGGGTTTCATCCAGTCGTTCCAAATATAAGGGACGCTCTTCTAGAAGGGGAGGTATCGGGGAGTAATTCAACAACCAGTTTGAGTGAGGGAATTTCACATTCAATGGGTAAGGTAGCTTCCAGACTGCAGACTAGCCGAAAAGGGGTGAATCTAGTTGCCTCTTTAGTCGAGGTTCGGTAGGCCCACAAAGCTGAAAAAATCATGAGATTCCACTTATATTTATGCATCCTAATAGTGAGCTAAACCATATTAACTAACACTTTGTTCACAGCTTTAACTTGGCCATTGGCCTAAGAGTAATAAGGGGTTTAGCCATCATGATGCAAGACCAACATAGAAGTTAGCTCAGACATCATGTAATCATGAAAATGAGAGCCATGGTTAGTGACAATGGCCTGAAGCACTCCAAACCTAGAAAGCACATAATTGAATAGAAATTGTGTCGTCGTTTTACCATTAGCTGAATATGTAGGCATCGCTTTGGCCCATTTGGTGAAGTACTCCACGACAACGATGATATAACCATGCCCCCCGATCGAACGAGGGCTAGATGTCATAAAATCAATGCCCCATTTGGCAAAGGGACCAATTATAATAATGGGGTGAAGGTGAGCGGGTGGGGCACGCATTTTTGCTGATAAATCTGGAACTTGTGGCATTTGCGAACAACAAGAATGCAATCCTTAAAGATAGAGGGATAGAAATAGCCAGTGTGGAGTATCTTTTGAGTAGTGGTGTAGCTAGACAGATGACCACCACATGTGCCAGAATGGAATTCATTCAAGACTCTTTCAGCCTCATTGAGATTTAAACATCGACAAAGAATTAAATAAACACCAATGCGGTATAAAGTATTTCCAATGATGTGGTAAGGTTTGGATTGATGTCGAATGCATTTACGATCATCCTTGGACAATGCAGACCATAAGTTAGAAGTTTGGAGATACACAATGATATCACCGTACCAAGGATCGAGAGTGCTAATTAGAAAGAGAGTCTCATCGGGGAGCTGCTCATCAACACCAATATGAAGAGAATCAGAGGGAAGAGAGTAGATCAACTCAACAAATACAAGTGATTTCTTTGATTTGGCAGTAGTGAACACCAAATCAAATTCCTGGAGGATGACAATCTACTTGGAATGTTTTCCCCCAAGTAACTGACGAGTCAAAATGTAAATCATGGGGTTACACTCAGAAATCATGATTGTAGTGCGGGGGAGAATATAATGCCAAAAACACTGAACAGCCTGAACAGAAGCCAAAACCAACTTCTTGACGTGAGCATAATGGGTCTCGGTATCGAGGAGATTTCAGCTAAGGTAATAAATGACATGTTCATGACCTTCGTCATCATCTTGCACTAGCACCATGGCAATAGTGCTAGAAGCTGTAGCTAGATAGAGGAAATAATCGCGATGATAGTTTGGAGGATGTAAAAAAGGAGCATTAATGAGGATAGCTTTCAAGTCATCAAAAGACTTTTGGGTAGCCTCATAAAAAATGAATAGAGTTCCTTGCTTAATTAATCGAGTGAACCTTGAAGCTAGCTCAACATAGTTAGGCACAAAGCGACGAAGGAAATTCGCTTTCCCTTGTAGACTCTGTCATTAATGCAACAAAGAGGGAGGGGGTAGATTAACAATATCCTTGACTTTGAGAGGATCAAGACGAATTCCATCTTTCGAAACAATAAAACTGAGGAGTCATCTGGATTTGACACAGAAGACACACTTATGCGGATTCAGTTGGATGTTATAGTGTCTGCAACGAAGAAATATTTGTCTAAGATGATCGAGATGGTCATGGAACTTACATGAATGAGTAGGAAGATCATCCAGATAAGGCTAAATGATGTTTTTAATGTCATGGAAAGCATAGGACATTTCTCTTTGAAAAGTAACCCCATCATTCTTAAGGCCAAAATGGAGATTTTTATATGCAAAAGTTCCCCACGGAAATATAAAGGTGGTCTTATCTTGATCAATCGGTGCAATGTTTATCTGGTTATAACCAGAAAAACCATCCATAAAGGAAAATATCTCACTTCCAACACATTCATCGATGATCTGGATTATAAAAGGAGTGGGATAATTGTTCTTTGGACAAGCACGATTAAGGTCACGGTAACCAACACAGACTCGAATGGTGCGCCTTGTTTCTTATTTGTCGGTACACTATTGGACACCCAATCTGTCAGAGGGATACGATAAATAATCCAGCTTTAAGAAGTTTTTCAACATCCCCTTTAATGGAGGTCGCTTTTCTAGGGTGCACTGGATGAAGTGTTGACGAACGGGCTTCGCGTTAGGTTAATTCGGAATTTCATGCACGACTATACTTGGGTCAATGTCGGAAATTTCTTCATATGACGACACAAAAACATCTCGAAACTCTTGAAAAAGATGAGTATAGATTTTGATATCATTAGGAGAACAAGTCACCCCAATATGAACGTTTTCAACGATACCAGGTTTAACAGAAATGTCAATATGCATCGTTTGGGTAATATTACCTATGTTCCCTTCCGACCAAACTTCATGGGTCATGATAGGAGTCTAAAGTGGTTGGGTCAGGAAACAAGAAGAGAACTTCTCAAGACAGGTAGACATGACTTTCAGGCTAGCCAAGAACAAGGAATGATGATAAGTATCATTCCACGGTACTTCCTCAAGAGACATAATTTCCATGATACTTTCATTAGAAGGAAACATCTCGGTTAAGGGATCAGGAAAATCTGAGCAAATAAGCCATGGGAACTAAGAATATGCATCAACAGATATACTCGAAGAAATATGATCAGTAGGTACTGATGCTAAAGCTTAAACAATCTCCACATAATTGATCTTGGTAGGGCATGACATCACCCTGTTACACAACATTTTGTCACTGTCCCCGTACTCCCCATTCCTTGATCTTGGAGGACCTCTACAGTGAACCCTACATTACTTTCCCATCATGAAGAAACTCCCATTATGTCCCCCCTCATGAGTAGAACAATTCCCTTTTGCATGATTTCCCAAAAATCTTTTGTTTATCAGAGTTTACAAGACTGGCGCTAGTGACCCATTTCCTCCTCATGCCAATATGCAAGTTTTACAACTATCCCTAGCACTGATCAGATCGACTGAGTCCTTTCTCAGTCACATCAATCTTCTTTTGGATTTTTTTTAAATATGGAGCCAATGCTTCCAGCTCTAGAAGCTTTGTAATGGAAGTCTGGTAAATGGTTAGGCTGGATGGAGCCAAGGAGGTCAGATTGGGCTCCTTTCCCTATTAGGATGGAACTACCTCAAGAGGTAAGACCTTCTCCCATGAGAAGAGGAACCATCTCCCATCCATTCAAGCTATATAAACCTCCACATTTCCCAAGCACAAGCTAGTGTTAATGTGTACGTGCTAGTGCTAATTAAGTTTTGCTTGGAGTAATCAGCAAGTTATCCATACTTTGTAGCTCTCTAGTTTGTGTTTAAGGGATAATTATGAGTTGGTTTGGTGTGAAGCCTAAAGGGAAGAGCCTTGAGACTATCATTGTTGGGGCCATCCATGGAATGCTAGCAGAAGTGTGTGGGAACCCAGATTTGTCAGAGGAGAGCAGCAACATCAAGACCTCGGTTGTAATCTCTTCTTGATTAAATAAAGATTCAACTATCAATTGATTTCGTACATAAGATTTCATTTCACATGTTTATGGCTTAATGTTTCTTGACTTTTTAAGTAGGTTGGATACAATTTGTATATTATCACGGTTGTCTGCTATTGTCTACTTGTTTCAAGTGTTTGCAAGAAGGAACAGAAGGTAGCTGGAGCAAGGAAGCAAGGTCGTCATCAAACAGATAGCGTACTAAGAGGTAGGCCCTCTTAATTGGTTATAACCTAAGGAAATCTTCCATAGAATGTCTTGTTTGTGGCTAGACTTGCTCTCGGGCTAGAGGAATTGTTTGTGTCCACACTTATAATTTTACGTACACCACATATTGGCGACTCCGCTAGGGAGCCAATTCTTCTGTTTGATTGTTTGTAATTTCATGGTTTTGTGTTTACTTTTCTAGTATCACCATTTCCCTTTAGTGTTCTCTTCTTTGCCTAGTTTACTGCTCTGAGCCTGAAATTTACAGTGGCAAGTCTGGTCTCAGCCTCTGAAAATTTTTATTTTTTCCTTGAGTCCTTGGTCAGCGCATTCATTTTTATGATAGTTGCGCCGATCAATGCAAGTTTCTCAAACACAGTTGCATCGATCCCTTTTTGGCACGTCTTGTCAATTAGGCAGTCGCGCCAATTCCTGTAGGTGAAGATCAGGGTTTCCCCTCGATCATAACAAGTGTGTCTTTCCCTTTTAATTTTTTCCTCTTGCTCATTTTGTTTGTGTTCTCCCTGATTGGAAAGCTTCATTAGCTTGGTTTGTGTTTTCTTTAGCCCACCCTCTAGTGTGTTAAGTCTGGCCCTGTGTGAAGTTCTTTTTTATTTTTCTTTGAATCCCTCATTTAGTTCTACTTGTAGCTTAGCTAGTCACATTGGTCATCCCATCAGTGCTAGTTGTAGTCTGGCCAGTCATGTCAGTCGTGCTGATCAGCACTAGTTGTTAGTTAGGCAGTCATGTGGATCTTTGAGTTAAGGAAAAAATAAGAATTTATCCCATTCAAGTGCCAGTGTGTCTTGACCCTCATACTCTCTTCTTCCACCTAGAAGTGACTAGGATGCTTTGCTTGCTAGTTTTGATTGATTGATTGGCTTGAAGTTTCATTGCTTGATTTTTTGAGTTTTTTGGATGGTTTCTATGACCCTAGGGCATCTAGGTCAATTACCATTCACTTGCTTGTTTACTCATTATGTCAGGTTTCTAATTTATTTCTTCGTTTAATCCATCTTTCAGTCGCACATCTTCATTGCTTCATTTTCAATTGAATGAGTGAAAGAGTCTCATTTATTCTCTTATTTCGAGTGTCTCTTTTCTCATTCTGAGCATAGATCGCATTGCTTGGTTTTTCCATTGAGTCATTTATGTGTTTGTATTGTTTGATTCAGGGAAGAAGTTGCTTTTAGTTTTATTTATCATGCTTTGGATTTGATTGATGCTTGTTTGTTTAGAATTGTGAAAACTTTCATTCAAGTGGTTTATGTGGAAGATTCATTTTACATTTTATGAAAAGAAGAAAATCATTCTAGTTTACTTAAGCGAAAATATTGCATTAGTAGCACTATTGAGAAGCTATAATTGCATCATCATAGGCATGGAAATGAAATGAAACTTATTTTGTTGTTAAGATAAGATTAAGTGCATTTAGGACATATATTAGTGGAAGATTTCATTCTTTGGTTGTTGCATTGATTTTGTGTTCCCTATCTCTCAATTAGTGTTAACTTTCATCGAAGACAAAGATCTATTTTCTCATATACCTGCATGTAGGATTTTTGTCTAATGATAGCGATAGGGACTTGTAACTGAAACCTAATTCAAGATCAAATGTCAAAATTTATCGAATTAACCTAAGGAAGCATTGAAACTTAATGCTTACATTTAGAGGTCTAGGCTAGAGACGTGTTCCGACGTCTTAAAACCTAGTATTTGTCGTTCACTCTGGCACTAGACAGTGCTAGTATGGACTTGTGCTCCCCGTACCATCATGTATATGAAGGGAGACCCTACTAGGTTGCAATCCTTAATTATCTATAGGAATTCGAATCTGCTGTCTTGTAAACGTGATATACCAAACACAACATTCGGGGAGATTTCCTACCTATACTTCTTGATTCATCGAGAGGTACTCGACAGTTCATGGTTACCTGGTAATCCTTTTTCCTAGATTATCCCGAGAAGTTGTTTTGATCCTTTTGACTCCTTAAATTTAAAAGATCATCGAGCACTTGTCCTTTCGAGTCCATTAACTCCGAAAGCGACTAGAGTCATCTTTCATCCTTTTCTCGACTCTTAAAACATGAAAAGGCAAAGTTTTGTTTCGGTGTTTTAAAGTTAACTTCCCACGAAATACTCCTGGTAAAAGTTATCTTTCTTAGTGCTTCTTTAAAATTCGATTCTAATGGCAACATTCCTAGAGTGTACCAGTCAAGGGTTCCCCTTGGATGGGAATCCTAGTGCTTTTCATTCTTTTGGAAACGTTGGTGCTCCTTATATGGTGACGTTGTTCCTTCCTGGGTTAACCATTGGTATACATGTCTAGTTGTTTTCGACCTCGATGGTCCCGAGCATCCCGACTCCTGTCCAAACGTCCCCTTAATTTGACTCACATCACAGTGATTCTAAGGTTGACCCCTCACCTTCTTCCTCCATTTCTTCACCTTCCTCTTCTACTTCGCCTGGTGAAAGTTTCAAATCTAGTAACTAGGAGGCTAAGAAGAAGAAGAAGAAGAAGAAGAAGATGAAGAAGAATAAGTTAGATATGGGAGAGGAAAACCATGTAGTTATTAATCCAAATGCACTTCCTAGAGGCAAACCTTTTAATCCTCCACAGAAGGTCATATTCCCTTGCAAACTATGTAAGGGTGAACATCTCCTTTGAGATTGTCTTGGCATTCCCATAATCTTAGAGTTATTGTCTCAAGACCTTAATCAACCATCCCCATCGACCTCTGGAGATCATGTCAATGCTACACCATCATCTAATGATGGTAAGAAGAAGGGAAAGTTTAGATTCCCCTATAGGTTATGTGAAAGGAAGCACCTTCTTCACCTTTGTCCACTTATGGATAAAGATTCCAAAGTTTTGGAAAACCTTACGACTCCTCAACCCCAACTTTTTGTTGGTTTTCAGAGGCTTTCTTCTAACCATCTCCTAGTTGGTAAAGAGATTGATTTGGATTCATCTCTTACCCATACCGCACTTCCTAAGCATGACTCTCTTATGTCTATTCCCGACCAACCATTGGTCGAAAAGAGTGTCGACTTGGTTCCACCTTCAATTGTTCACTTTGTTCCTAAAGAGAGCAGTAATGATCATACTGCTCATGTTCTTCTCATCTCCTTAGATTATCATGAGTCGAAGAGTGATCCTCTCGTCCCAGTTGTTTAGGAGAGTCCTTCTCCTTCTCCTACAAGGCATGGAGGAAATCATATGATACCCCCACCAAGTAGTTATGATAGCTCTTTTTATTGGAGTCAATTGACTACTTTCCACCTCCCATCTTATGTGCCTTTCCAGATCACAGTACAAGCCTATAATATGGTAGTACATGGCACTATATTATATGAAGGCACATCTGTTACAATAATTTATTCTACTACTTGGCAATCTTTGGGTTCCCCACAACTTGTGCCTATCACCTCGAATCTGTTGGCATTCAACAGAGGAATTAGTCAACCCTTAGGTGTCCTTTTGAAGTCCCCTATTACTTTGAGAGGAAAGACCATCTATATAGATGTGATGGTAGTCCAAGGTCCATTATATTTCAATCTTCTCCTTGGACACGACTATGTTTATGTCATAGGAGATCATGTTTCTTCGCTTTTCCATGTGGTTTGTTTTCCGCATGAAGGGAGAATAGTGACCATTGATCAATTGTCGTTCATTGGTCACTGGGCACCTACTTTGCAACCATCATCCCCTATCATCTCTTTTTTGCAAGTAGTACCTTCCTTGACATAGGTCAATTATGTGGCTACCCGTTCCATCTCCGCATCTGTTGATGATCACATAAATGGTATAGTACATTATGTACTAGGGGTTTAGGAACCCGATCTATCTTTGGTACCAAATGATATGTATTCCTCCCATAGCCTGGTTCTTCCATCTAGTGAAGACCTCTTGGGAGCCATGTTCTCGTATGTTCATGAACAAATGTGCGAGCATAGTTCCTTGTCTTGTGTCAAGCTCATTAAAAAAATGAAACAAATGTCCTGAGCATAGTTCTTTGTCTTGTGTCAAGCTCGTTAAAAAATGAAACAAGAGTCTCGAGGATAGTTATTTTATTGTTTCAAACTCATTAAAAAATGAAGCAACTCCCTTTTCCATATCGATTCTTTGATTAAGATCTCGTAAAATCCCAGTTGAGTCTTTCCAAGATCTCGAAAGTGAACCTTCATTCCATTCACCTAGTTGAATGAAATGAAGCTTGGGGGGCATGTACCTCGAATTGAGTCATTATGCCGAGGGCATGCAAAATTATCTCAAGCATAGTTTTTCTTTTCGAGCTTATGTAAACATGAAATTGAATCCAAGTAGATTTCTCCATGGTTCAAGCTTGTGTAAAAATGAACCTATGCCCAATTTACATCTCGTGATTTCCGTTTTTATCATCTCATTTTTGTTAGATGAGCCTTGGTTGTTTCATTCCATCGCCACCATCTCTTTGGCCGATCATATGCTTTCACTTGGTTGTTTTTCCTTTCCTAAGGGGCCAAAATGATGAGTGTTTTTATTAGCCAGCCTCTTGACCATTACATGTTTTGAGAAGTTCCTCCATAACCGGAACCAGTTGCTACCTTTTACACCTCTCATTCCTCCAAGACAAGTCACCTTTAAGCTCTTTTCTGAGTCGTAAAAAATGAAAAGATCGCCAAGTATTTTTCCCTTTTTGACTCGTTAAAGAGAAACAAAATGGGGGGTATGCTTTCATCTCTTTTCCGACTCTTTAAACATGAAAATATTGTTGTGCTCTTGTCATTACTGACTCATTAAAGGATGTGAAATGTCGTTTACCTAGTATATGTTTACCCCTTTTTTGGGCTGGGATAAACTATTTACGAAAAAGGTACTCCTTGACTGAAATGGTCAAGCGATTCTCTCGAGATCATTTTCTACCTTTTTGAGCTCGAAAGACACAAATTTACAAAAAGGGACCATGTTGAGGTTTCTTTTCTGTGTCTTTTTCAAACTCTCTAAACATGAAAAAGATACTGAGTTACACCTTTGTCAGACTCGTTAAAATATTAAATTACATCGGAGTGTCTTTTTCAAACTCTCTAAACATGAAAAAGATACTGAGTTACACCTTTTTCAGACTCGTTAAAATATTAAATGACATCGGATTCGTCGCCATGACGAACATGAGCTTCTCCTTCCTAAGGCTCTTTAAACTTACTAGGTCAGATTCATCCGAAGGATGAACTTATAGTGCAAGCATATGTTATCCCCTTCAAGCTTGTGATTAAATAAATAATTGGGGTACCTGCCAGAAATGGTGGGGGAAAACTGGAAATTTTATTAGTTGTGTCGGCAGCTCACTCTTGAACATGACACTTTTTGCTTCGTGTTGGGTTGGGATATCCTCATTTTCATCATTTACCTTCTTGGGTTGGGCTACACATTTTTTCCTTCCATTTGATCTTTGCCACGTCATCATGACCACCGATCCTATGGATCCAACAACTGCCAAATTCTGGAATCATGTCACCGATATGTTCAATATTTATCCTTCTGCAGTTACCCTTACCTCTAATTCTTTATATCATTCAAAATCATTTGCATCCTTTTGTCTCATGTCAATGATGTGGGATACATCATGGCCCTCCTTCGACATGATCACTTCCTGTCGACTTCAACTCATTATCTAGGAAGTTGATCGAGAGACTCCTCTTTAGTACCTTGGAGCTTGCATGCCCTAATGACAAGTTCTTCACAATTGATGACAAGTCCACATCATTGGCTTTCGCTCGGGGTGATTTCACGGGTGTTCGACATTAGTTCCTTTATTTTCATTCCATGAACTGTGCTACCAGTACCTTGAGATACATTGTCATTATTGGTGGTTTCTCTCGTGCTTGTTAACAGTTTACATCATTGACTGGTAATCAAGCGATTTTCTAGCATGTTTGATGTCAACAAATCTATTCACATGTTAGAATATGTACTTTGAGCGGGTCATGTTGGAGCGCAAGACCCTGGGCTCAGATTACAAAAGTCCAAGTTGCAAGGAGATGTGACATGGTCATGTTGATATACATGTCTCTTTCAGATGGATGTTTGTGACCATACCATGAGTTTTCATATGTGATCCTTCTCATTATTGGATGGTTGTGACCATACCTTTGTTTCGATATGATTTTGTATATCAGATGGCTGCACCCATGCCTGGATCCATTTACATGATCATTCTTTGGATGGTTGCGTCCATACCACGATTCATGTATTGTTTGACAGAGTGTTTAGTAATGTATATGTATTTGAACTTGCTTGCAGGTTTTCCAATGTGTTGAAGCCCCAAAAATCGGGTCGACAACAAGGGGGATATCCACCCGGCCCGGACCTTGGTTGGCAGCTCCTTATCCGTTTGGTGTAGCGGGTCCGACTGGGGATGACGGGACCAGTTTCCTGACCTTGGGTGTGTGTGTGTGTATGTAGAGCTTGAACTATGCTAATCTAAGGAAAATTCAAAGCAAATCTAATTTAGATTCTTTAAACTAACACTATGCTATTGTAGCCTAATAAGAAACAATACATCTAATATACACTAACCCGGGGTGTATTCCTTGCTATTATGCGATCTAAAAAGATTTCGAATAATAATTGGTAATAAAGATCATTCATCTATCATAAGAACATAAATCATTAAAGATAAACTATTTTGCATAAGAAGTTAGGAAAAACAGTTATGAGCAGCATATCGCATAATAAGTTACT
>APFE030432427.1:44693-68664 GCA_000404065.3 Pinus taeda | reverse complement strand
TTGATTGCAGCAATCTTAAGTCGTTGCCCTGCTTTGGTAGACAGTATTGGCAAGGTCAGCAAGTTATAATATCTGTGATCATGATAAGCCGGCTCGTGATGAGACCTCTTATTCTTTGAGATACGTATTGTTTTCTCGGATTACTTCTCTGAATGCTGCGATTTCCTTTAGCAGGGAGGAACCCATTGTTTTTCCTTAAGAAAGATCTGGACGATAATAATAGAGTTCGAAAAATAGCAATTTTACAGAGAGTGCCCATTTTATAATTGATACCTTTCATTGTGTTGATACAAAACAAGTTTTTTGCCAAAGGTTGCTTTCATAATTTTTTTTGAAGTCAGAACTAGTATCATATCTAGAGTAAAGTTGGACTCTATTTGTCAATAATAAAGATCAGATCTTTTTGAATTTTTTTTTTGCTGTTTGTACAAGTGAAAAATAAAAACAAGGTCTGACAGAGGATCTGGTGTCCAATTTAACACTAATCCCTGTAGTAATCATTTACAACTGGTTTTATTCCTAAGAAAGAAAAAACAAAACTATCCTACAAAAATTTGAAGAGCTATCTTTTATGGAAAGTATATTTTCAGGATTTTTCCGTTAACAGGCAAGGAATCCTTCCTACCTGCTAAATCCTACAACACAAACGTTGACGGGCCTATGACTTCTACAATCTGAAAAGGACCAAGCCAAATTTTCTGGAACTTTGTATGTTTGCCTTTCTCTTCGTGAGCCTTATCCCATTTCAAGACTAGATCTCCCATCTGAAAGTTTTTTCTGGTTATTATGCTTGAGTCAAAAGAGGATTTTATTAGTGCTTGGTGATGAGCATGGGTTTTCTTAGCTTGCTCTCGTTGTTCTTCCAATTTAATTATTCCCATCTGTCTTAGTTGTAAGGAGGAAGTAGATACTTCAACGATGTACTGTACTAAAGACAAGGAAGGAATCATTAAATGGGTTGGAAGAACCACTTCCTTCCCATAAACTAAGTTAAAGGGAGAAGTGCCGATTGAAGCCTTTTTCGTTATTCTATCTGCCCATAAAGCGTTTACCAAGGTCTTGTGCCAATTCTTCTGGCTTTGGTCAACTGTCCTTTTAATAATCCTGATTAGGTTTTTATTTGTTGATTCAGCCAATCCGTTTCCTTGCGGATAGTAGTTGGACGAATATTTTAGTTTAAACCCTCTTTTAAGTGCAAAATCAGTCATTGCATTTCCAGAAAAGTAAGAAGCATTATAAAAAATTAAATTTGATGGCAATCCAAATCTAGTGATTATAAATTGATCAATGAATTCAATGATATTTTCAGAATTAGCTGTCTTGAGAGGTACCGCTTCTACCCATTTAGTAAAGTAATCAGTTGCTGTGAGGATATACCTATGTTGCTTAGAAGAGTGAGGAACGATCTCACCTATTATGTCCAAGCCCCATTGACTGAATGGTTGCTTAATGTTTACCGGCTGGAGTGGCATGGACGGTTTCCTTTGTCTTCCTGCAGTAGTTTGGCAGATTTGGCATTTCCTCACATAACTGTGTGAGTCTTTAAACAATGTGGGCCAATAATACCCCACTCGTAAGATCTTGTGTGCGGTGGCATCTCCAACATAATGTCTGCCTGCAGGTCCATCATGGAGTTCCTACAAAAATTTTTCGGATTCAGTTTTCTCGAGACACCTAAGAAGCACAGAATCATAATTTCTTTTGAACAGAACATCATCTATGAGCTGATATTGTTTAGCCTTTAATCTCAGGGCTCTTTTCTTAGTGTGATCCAGGTGAGCTGGAGCATACACATTTTTGAGATAATAAATGGTGTCAGCATATAAAGATTCTATATCGTTTAGGCTTACCTCATACGTTTGTACTTCCTCAGATGAGCTTTCAGGAATATGTGACGCTCCAGCTAACATTTTGCAGAAGCCTTGGCCTCTCACAATGCTTTCTGGTTTGATTTCAAGGTCGTATTCCTGTAAAGCTGTGATCCAATTCGCTCTTTTTTCACCAACATCTTTCTGTATTAAAAGATTTCTTACCGCTGGAAACGGTACTATGACTTTGGTATGGGTTTTAAGTAAGAAAGGTCTGAAATACTTGATCACTTTGAAAACGGCATACGTCTGTTTCTCTATGTCTGAATAATTGAGTTCAGCTCCTTGTAAATTAGAGCTAAAGAATGCGATTGGAGCTTCCGCTTTCTCTTGATTCGCTTGAGTTAGGATTGGGGCATAGGATTTTTCTGAGGCGAATGTGTATAAGATAAAAGATTCTAAAAAATTTGGGGTTGCTAAAGACGGAGCATTAATGATAGCCTGTTTGATCAGATTGAATGCTTCATGTTCGTCCAGACCCCATTTGAAATTTGAATTCTTTTTGATCATGGTTTGCAAAGGAGAAATGATTCTTGAAATCCGGGACAAATCTTTTCACAAAAATTGATTTGACCAAGAAAAGATTGCATGGCCTTCTTTATTATGAGGCAGGGATATTTCGGAAATTTCTTTGATTCTATCAGGTTCAATGTGAATACTAGATTTTGATACTATGAATCCTAGAAGTTTCCCTTCACTTAATGCGAAAAAATATTTCTTTGGGTTAAGTGAAATCCCATACCTTAAACACCGTTGAAAGATCTGTTTTAAGTCTCTGAGATGGTCGCCTCGCTTCTTTGAGTATACTGTTATATCATCCAAATAAATCACTACGGCTTTGTTGACTAAACCTTTGAATGCGATGTCCATAGCTCTTTGAAACGTAGCGTCGGCATTGATTAAACCAAATGGCATCTTTCGATATGCATATGTGCCCCATTTGGTTCGGAACGTGGTTTTTAGTTGATCATCGGGATGTACCATCACTTGGTTGTATCCTGAAAATCCATCCAGAAAAGACATTAATTCTGAACCTGCTACTGCTTGTAATATCTGCTCCATAGGAGGGAGGGGAAAATTATCTTTTAGACAGACTTTGTTGAGATTCCGAAAATCGATGCAGATTCTAATATCTCCGCTTTTCTTTCTAATGGGTACCATATTTGAGACCCACTTGGAATGTCTGACGGGGAAAATTATTCTGGCTTTTAACAATTTATTTAGCTCCGTCTTTATTTGTTCTCTAGATTGGGGTGGATTTTTCTGAGTTTCTACTGGATAGGTTTTTCATTGTCGATCATAGGGATAGTGTGTTGGATAATGGAAGTGTCGTATGTTTTCAGTTCGTCGTTATTCCAGGCGAAAACATTTTTGTATTGTCTCAAGAGACGAATGTATGCTAGTTTTTCTTCAGGAGTTAGGCCGTGGCCTAGATTAACGTTTTGTGGTTTATCATCGGTTCCCAGGTTTATTGATTCATAGTTCATAGTTGAACTGTAGAGCTTAGAATTAGTAGACCTTTTAAATTGACTTTTCAGATCATATAAGTCTTCTAACTTAACCACCGATTTTGGTATAGCATTATCAGTGCTAGTTTGTTGTATTTGTTGATCGTGGTGGTCCTCGTCAATTATTTGGTTGGAGTAGGATCCTTCTGAGGTGAGGAAATTTACAATATCAGGATCGTCATTGAATACTCTCCAGTTTGTAATGTTGTCAGGGATGGACGGTTTAAAAATTAATTCTATCGAGAATCTATCTGGGCTAAAATCTTCAGAGGGGATGAGTCTAGAGGCTACATTGGCTAAAAGGTCTGCGCTCGCGTTTTGAATTCTTGGGATTGAGAAAATATTGAATGCCATGAAATGCTCAGTCAGATCTTGTACTAGAGATTGATAGTGTTTCAAATGACTTGATAGGCAATGTATGGTGTTGCATACCTATTTGACTACAATCTCAGAGTCTCCATAGACTTGAAGGTATTTGACGTTCAAGCCGATTTCTTTGTATAAGCTGTGCACCAAGGCCTCATATTTTGTTGTATTGTTCGTGCAATCAAATTCAAGTCTGCATGTAAGCATTGTTTTGTTTCCCTCTGGATTGATCAGAACGCATCCTGCTCCCCCTCCTTCGTTAGATTTAGAGCCATCAAAATATAATTTCCAAAACAAAGATGTATTTACAGGTTCTTCTACAAAATTTATGCACTTTTAATTATCAGTTTGGGAAAAATTTTCAACTTGGGATACAACTGAATTTTCTAAGTAAGGTGATGTATTAGCATTGAAATTGCCGAGGAAAGAATCTGTTGAGTAATTTCCTATGATGCTACTGTTATATGCTATCGCTTCATTCTCTCCCTCTAATTCTGTTACTATATATTTCTGGTGTAATTCTCGTTCAACCTTTATTTGGTTTGGTTTACCATTATATGGTAACCACATATGAGACCAGTCGGTTGAGAAGTATCCACGGAGTTTTTCGGACCAATCTCTGTTGAGAATTAGACCGTAGAATTCAGGGATATCAGCCACTAAAATGTCGATAACCTGACAAACCTTGGGGTTAGACGACAATCCTATGGTGACTTGATTAAGTTCACCAATCACATCGACTTGAGACCGATCAAGCTGAACTATGCGTACTGCAGATTTTTGTGGTTGAACGCTTAACATGGCACATATTGATCTGGGTAAAATATTTGTTGAAGCTCCAGAATCTACTAAACAATTGTGCACGTTTTTATTGAAGATTTCATAATTGAGCAAAAAGGGGGGAGTGTGGGATCTTGATCTTCCTCCAATCAAGGCGATGTCGTTTGGATCGATCTTATTGGCCGTGCTGATTGGGGGCCTTCCCATGTTGTGTGTAGCCACAACTGTAGGCAAAGATGTGGTGGGTATGGCATGTAATTCTTTCATCATTATCTTCTGTTGATGTTTCAATTTGCTCAATTCATAAAGAGTGATATTAGCCCTAGTCTTTTTCATGTCATCGATAATGTTGTAATCCATTTCATCTGACACTATTAGTGTCTTTGATGGAGATGTTTGATCTGATTGGGCTAGGCTAGATTGAGTCGCCTTGCGGTTGTTTTCTTTGTTGCGACTTTTTCTTTTATTGTAGGGCTTGCGCCCTTCTGCTTGGGGGTAGTTTGGGGAGGATCAAGTTGGTTTTTGCTACGTGTGCTAACCGGAAATGCTTCTTGATCCTCTTCTTGTGGGAGGATGAAATCCCACATTCCTTGTAGTTCCACAACTTCTTCATCATCGGTTTGTCCTTCATTGGTTCTCTCCTCTTCTTCCTCTTCTTCGGATTCAATGTTTGAAATAGCGTTGGGTGGTTTCGTATCCATTGAAGGGCCTCTTTTAAAATTTCTATAGGGCTTTTTCGAAGAAGTTTCTGCCACTTGTTTCTTTATGTCGATCATCTCATTCGACATGGTTTTCAATACTTTCTGTAATCCTTCCAAATCGAAAGGGTCTTTTGTCTGTTTCTTCTTGGAGTCTTCCTTGAAGGATATCTTTTTGGATTTGCATTCTTCTATCATAGATCTCTTCTCTAAAGCTACAACGCGTCTCTCTACCACTATCACCTCTGCCAGATTTTCGACTAAAGTTGTTTTATTCGCCCTATCCACGAAGACTGCTAGATTTGATGGTAAGGCTATGATGTACCACTCACATCGCACTTCTTTGCTGGGTTGGGAAGTAGCGGGGATTTTGTTGAGGATCTTTTTGAATCGTAAGTTGAAATCTTTGATGGGTTCTTTGGTTTTAGCTTTCAGATTGGATAGGTCACTGATTAACGTTTTCGTTGATCTATCATCACCATATTTGGTGAGGAATTGACTTTGAAAGATGTCCCAAATTTTTATAGACCTGGAAGGTAACAAAAAGTACCATGACCCGGCTGTTCCTTGCATTGTATAGGGAAAAAGCCAGACCACAGCATCTTCATTGGTAACTCCATTGAGATTGACAGAGAGCATGAAGTTGTTAATGTGCTCTTCGATTAGCATGCCTGTTTCTGGGTTGAACTTGGGTAGCCATTTCTCAGGATGGGGCGGTATTTGGCTCAGGGGTGGAGGCATAAAAACCGCTCCAGGATTGTTCCACGGAGCTTGAGCCATCCTTGAGCTACAAGTAATTGCAAGTGTAGGAGATGATCCTTGAGGATTTGAAGATGCAGATAATATGATCTTGGATGATTGGGGAAGAGGGGTTGTGGAAGGTGGATGAGTGATTTGGAATGGAGATGTGGGCGGTTGACTTCGTGGTGAAGGGGTTGAGATGGATGATGTAGATGAAAGAGTTTCACCGTCAGAGTGCAATGATGTTTTCCTTGCTCTTTTTCTGGTGGGAAGAGGGAGTTCGGTTGGCTGGATGCCAAATTTTCCGCTTTTTAACCTGGTCAGGGGATGAGCAAGATTGTATTGCGAAGTCACGCTGCTTTGAGATTTATTAGACCCTATTGAAAAAATAGAAAATCCCTGGATTTTATGAACAAGAGTTTGAACTTCAGGGGGTTCGACTGTAGGTTGGTCTGAAATATTAGAATATGTAGCAGTGGTTATTATTCGACCGACTTGGGATTCTGAATTTAAATTTTCTGGGGAGGTCGGGGGAGTTGATGAGGGTGATTTACTCTCAGAATGGTATTTAGATTTTGATTTAGGTGCCATTCATAGTCAGGCCCTCCTTCTAGCGCCAAATATGTTGAAGGCCCCGAAAATCAGTCGACAGGGGGATACCCACCCGGTCCGGACCTTGGTTGGCAACTCCTTATCCGTTTGGTATAGCGGGTCCGACTGGGGATGACGGGACTAGTTTCCCGACCTTGGGTGTGTGTGTGTGTGTAGAGCTTGAACTATGCTAATATGAGGAAAATTCAAAAAAGGCGAATCTAATTTAGACTCTTTAAACTAACACTATGCTATTATAACCTAATAAGAAACAATACACCTAATCTACACTAACCCAGGGTGTATTCCTTGCTATTATGCGATCTAAAAAGATTTCGAATAATAACTGGAAATAAAGATCATTCAGCTATCATAAGAACATAAATCATTAAAGATAAACTATTTTGCATAAGAAGTTAGGAAAAACAGTTATGAGCAACATATCGCATAATAAGTTACTTATATGTCAGATACAAACAATACGACTCCACCATACAAAAGTGCCAAATGATAACCCATACATTCATATAATGACATATAAACAACTGAAACTACGAATCACTTAAAAAACATAAGAAGAAATAGTCAAGAGATAAAAGTACCATTTATGACTGCTTCCACTCATAAGCTTCAACCAACAATGATTTATCTCTCCTTGTTCTAACATCCACTAAGAGTACAGAAGTGCAACATCAGTAGCAGATATCAGACACAAATATTAATAAACCTTGATCCATCCATTCATCAAAACCACCTCTGAGGGCGCAAAAGTGCATGTTCTGAGGACGAGTTTTTAACAAATCTCCAGACCCTTCTTTAAATGCATGAGAAGGGTTTAAATACTGCTAACTAATTAACTTGATTACATAAATTTGGGATCCGGTTTTCAAATGACCGTCCCTCTGATAAAGCAAATTATTTCTAAAATTAAATCTAACTTTGAACTATTTCTGTATTTGATCCTTAGTGCTGTGAGTGTGCAGCATTCGACCGAGAGGGGTCGGTTGGTTGTCTTTCCCTTTGTGCGTGTTACAAAAATAGAAGTAACAAGGGTTGGCACCGCCTTTTTTTGATAAACTATCAAATATTTTAAGAGGATCTCCCGCCGACTGAATGTATACTTGGTAATAACTCGAATTTTTCTTGAACTCGATCTGCTTTTGCTATTTTGGTTTTCTATTTTTGTGAACGACTTGATGAGTCAGAAGACTTTACTTCCCGAGCAATTCTCTGGATTGGAAACTGCCTTTGCTCTTCATTCCGGGCTTTTCTGTCGTGTAAGCTTCAGGTATCTTTGTAGTCATGCTGCTTTCGTGTGTCTTTAATTCTGAGCTTCAGATGGCCTATCGTATGTGGTTCCTGCTTCTGAAGAAGTCTCTTCTGTGGCCTCTAAACATCGACGCTTTCCTCTTTTCCTTAGATGTTTCCTGCAAAAAGAAAAATTACTCCATTTTATCTCCTGTTTTATAGTTGCGTAAAGGAAAAGAATAGTGAAAAAATAAAGTTTGATATGAAAGCTTCAGATGTTGCGTGTGTATAATCATGACATTCAAAGTGAACTGACTCTTCGAAAAACGAAAAGAAGCCATTCGTACGATCATTAATTTCTTTTTTATAGGCGCGCGCCTAATTCTGATTAAAGGACAGTTTTCCTTTGGATGCTGTGCTGAACAAGATTTCGCGCTTCGTCGTAGATCGCAGATCGTAGATTGTGGATTAGAGATCGCAAATCGCAAATCGCACATCGCTGATATTAGTCATTGCGTCTTACTCTATGTGGCTGCTGCGATATGCGAGGTCGCACATCGGCCGTCGGGGATTTCTTAAGTCTCTCTATTGTTAAGAGTGCTCATGATAAATGCGATGTGATGAGTTTAGCATCGCTTCTTTGTATTTTGATACGCTTATAACAAGAAGTGTTTCCTTTGCTTTGCTGCGATAAGGTTCTAAGGAAAAAACAAAAATATTCAAGGGGAATTTGATGAATTTTTTACTAGGGGTCCCCCATTTTCTAGGTGTTGTTGCTAACACCAAACAAAAGAGGGGGGGTTGTTGGTGACTACAACAGAAGTATAGAAACGAAGGCTTACCATCGCCTATGAAACCTGCTCCCACTATTATTTGCCTAGGGATTCTGATTCTCTACTTATGGTTCTATGGTTTCAAGCGCCACTTATATTTGATGTAAAGCTTTGAAAAGTGTGCTTCGACTTTACTTTAATGGTGAAACCCCAAATCTTTACCCTCATTCCCACAATTGCATGTGCGTTCAGAATGACCAAACCTATTGAAATCTTTGCATAATTTAAGAAATTTATAGACTACATTCCCTGTGGGCAGGGGTTAAATTTGACGCCCGTATACCTGTTTTTTGGGTTTTTATATGTTAAATATTATTGGTTTCCTAACCTACACGTTGTCACTGACTGGCCAATATTTTTTGAAAATGTCATAATGACAGGCATATTGAAAATTGACCAGTTTAAATTTTTTATTATTATATATATACACCGCAATGATGGTAGAGTTTAATCGATGTTTTAGCTTTCGGTTAATTAATGTTGACTAAATAAGAGACCGAGAATGCCTCCTTCCCATGTTTTCAGTGCCCTATTTATTTTTATAATTTTGGCATGCTTGATAACTACGACATGATAAAATCTAGATTCTAATATGATATGTTGAACAAAAATCTCATATGCCATATGTGATGATATAAAATTAAATGTTTTGACAGCTGAACAACTTTAACTTTATATATAGTATGCGCAACTTTGTATAACTATTCTTTTAAAGTGCATTAACGTATATGCATACATTTCATAAAAATATGGACAAGGGTAAGTAATTGGTACGATAAAAGCCTAACCTAAAAAAAAATATAATATTTCCCTAAGCCATGAACCCATGATGAAAAGGTGTTACATAGTTAACCTTGCAGGATGACACAATAAATTTTAGCTTTAGGTGTGAATGCAATCTCATGTAGCATGAATTAGTTGGGTTGGTGAGTCATGACCTCGAGACTTCCAGCGCGTAGTTACCACCCTATCAATTATGTTCACAACTTCCGAACTCTGATTCAAGTTCCAAATTCTAGTCATTTTAGCTATCATAGTTTCAGAACAAATTGTAGAACACTGGCAGAGTTTGAGAATAGGAATATGTTCAATGGTTCTTAAGCGTCTTGCCGGTAGATTTCACTATAGGTAGGCGGTTTTTGCACTTGATTCTTTTGTGTTTTTGTATGAAAATTCTTTTGCTTTTTTATCCAAAATTTTTGAAATAATGACTCCATTGAATATATTTACATTCTTGATCAAACTCGATTTTAATATATGAACAAAATCTTCTTGTGATTGTCCGAATCTTCTTGTGCTTCTTATTGCCGGACTTTTCTCTGCTATTCACATGGATTATTAAAAAATTTATTTACAATTGTAGCAAATGAAGGACTATTGATTAGAAGTAAAAATCAATTTATAAAATTCAAGGTCATAGGAAAAATTAACTTGTATGCTTGGCTTTCTATTCAAAGAGAAGTTTTTTTCACATTTTATTTAAGTAAATAATGATTTTTTCAATTCATATATTAAGAATTATGCATTCATCACCCAAAAATAAACTTAAAACAACCAAAAACTCAATTCAAAAATACAATTTTCTTAAATCCAATTCAGAGATACAACTTTCTGAAACTAATTTTAATTAGAAACCTGCAACAATAATCTGTACACTAGATTAAAACAACGGGGCAATTATAGAATGGTAACTAATTGCCATAATTTATGATCCATCAAAAGCCTAGTAATACAACTAATTACAATCAAAGAGGGTAAAAATGGCCATCTATTTCATTATTTCGACAATTATAAACCGTCAACCATTTAGATTTAAGACTACCATGTCTTTACCACAAGGGCTCTACAGTACCATCTCAAACCCCAAACCCTCTAAAAATCCAAAACAAAACAACCTGCTAAATAAAAAGTAAACCTATATACACAACCGCCATTTACAAACATTTTCCGTTCAGTTAACCAGAAATTTCAATGCCCTAACTTCATGTTTAAGCTCATGTTGGGGTACAATGACAATTAACACGGCGTTTTCCATTGAAGCCTTCACCTCATCCATATTGGTATTTTCTGGTAGACATACAATGACAATTAACACGCTGTTTTCCATTGAAGCTGTTAGCGCTCAAATCTACCTTAGGCTGAAATAAGGTAAAACTCAAGGCCACATCAAACCACGCTCAGCCTTGTAGCTAGCCCTACGAGGACAGGAGAGGACTTTCTCCAGTCAATCTCGATAAAATGAGCAATAGGGTGCGAGATGACTTTAAAATGGGAAATGATTTTAGGCTAGTAAAAAGATAAGAGAGTTTGATTTTGATTTGGATTTTTAGGGTTTTGTTGAAAACAATGGGAAAGACAATTTGGGCTTGGGGATGAGGCACAGCTTTTGCAGAGGTCTATTTGGGGCAAAATAGGCGATCGTTGTGATGCTTTAAAGAAAGTGAGATGGGTAGATCAGACTGGTGAGGAGCTAAGAAGAGTAAGGAAGTCTCAAGGATTCTCCTTAAAATGAAGAAAACATGGAAATTTAAACAAACTTAAAGGCAGAGCATAACCATCAATGGATTCTACCTTAACACTTCATTTGTTCATTTTCAAAAGATGAAAGAAGGAAAATGATACACATAACAACTTACAATTACTGAAAGAAGCACACCATCAAAACATAAATCCACATGGATCCCAAATAGTGCTGCAATACCCTGGTCTTTCCTTAGCCAAAAATGCAGAGAAAATATGTACAATAGTATGCCAAAGCAATCCCAAGTGTCCAACCTCTCCAACCTCTGAAAATGATTGAGAAATTACATCATATAGACCATCCTAACCCCTTTCCCTGCCTCTAGGGGTCGAGCTCATCAATATAGGAGCTGTTTGAACTAATTCTAAACAAGGAATTGAAATCTAGGTAGTCAAACAACTTACCCCTATATGCTAGGAAACTAATTCATTCATTTAATTGTCACCTTTTAGTGAATGAATCTTCTAGAACAAGTAAAAATGTGCCAAAATTACATCACACACATCAAATTACATCAAGCTGGGTCAAACACCACATCAAGAGGTGAAACTAGTCATAACTGGCCGAAATTCTGAGCTGGAAGGTGAAAATTGTGCCAAAAACCCCTGTGCGCCGTGCCCCTGAGCCTTATGCGCCGCGCGCCTTTCCACCTATTTTTGGGGCACTTCCCGGCATCCACATTGAGCTCAGGTTGGCTTGTTGGAAAGCACTAGATGTCCACTTTCCAACCCAAGTGGAATTTTCCAATTTGGTGTCCATTTGCCCCTCCAAAAGTGCATTCTCCCGGAAGTACTTCCTGTTGTTGCAAAAGGTGGCAGTAAGGTGATTTTCATGGTGTTTTTGAGCCTTTTGGTCACCCAGAACTTAATGAAATGCTTTGGAAATAGCTGAGCATGTATAATTCATCATGACAAATCCAAAACTACAAGCCATTTGTGATTTGGACCTCCCAATCTTATGGGTCGCACGCGGCGCGCTACGCGTTGAGCTAAAAAACCTGTTTTACAAGCCAAAAATTTCAAAATGACAAACTTTTCTCCAAATTATTTGAAATTTGGGTTGAAGGTGCCTTATCAAGTGACATGCTCAGCCAAAGAGGCTTCGGCCAAGATTCAGAGTCTATCCTCCCTTTTCGACATTTTGGTGCCCTCTCGGTGCATGCAATTCTGTTGTAGAGCCGTTGTCTTGGTCATATGATGTATTGGTGTTCGCCTCCATGGTATTGAAAGTCTATGCCAAGTGCATGTTTGATTTGTTGAAAATGAGAAATGAAGGCTTGATGTATTTGTCTTCAAGTGCCAAATATTCCAAAGGGAAATGAGGAAGAATACAACCTTGGTAACACATTGTTTTCGAACCCTACTGCACTTTTTATATTGACAAAAGGAGGGCTTCAAACTTGGATATCCACAACAAACTTTTCATGAACCCATTACATTTATCTTTCAAAAGCCAAGCAAAAGTGGTGGATGTGAGCCTACCTGCAAATTTGTACGGAGAAGAGGTGATTTGATGCCTTTCCAAGCCAATTTTGGGCTTAAACCCCAGTGCGTCGCGCGCCTCACCCAACGCGTCGCAGTGCGCCGCGCGCCTCACCCAACGCATCGCAGTGCGCTGCGCGCCTCACCCAACGCGCCGCAGTGCGCCGTGCGCCTCACCCAACGCGCCGCACGCCTTTGATGCACCGCACGCGTGTAATTTTGCACTGTGTTTTGGTGCCTGATGCGCCGTGCGCCACTGATGCGTTGCGCGCCTTACCCAATGCGTCGCGCGCACTCAGCTACATAGTGCATTTTGCAGAAGGCTTTTGGAGGCCTTCCCGGTGTCAACATCTGGTGCAGGATAGCGCGTTGGAAAGGTCTTTGAGTCTACTTTCCAACTCAACTGGAATTTTTCAATTTGGAGTTCATTTGATTTGCCAAAAATCAAATCTCCCAAGACTGGTCAAAATGTGCCAAATGAGGCTGCCTCAAGGCAGAGTGCTGTTGCAGTCAACTTTTGAATGCCTTCCTCAACTCCAAATTGAGCTCATGATAACTCATTCGAAAGCCCTTTGTGTCTCGTTATCATTTGACTCATCAAGAAAGTCATTTGGCCTACCATGCTAGGAGAAATATTGATTTTCCCAAGGTCACTTCAGAGGTGCATTCAATTCTCCTGAGGCAACGGTATTTTTGACATTTCTCTAAAACCATGATACCTGTGTAAAAAGTGAGGGAGTTTTTTTTCCTTTGGCATGTTGTGGACAAAAACCTCTCTCAGTTTTCCAAAATTCATCTTTTATTGCTCTCAAACATCTTTTGAGTGAAACTTATCCCAATGTGTGAAACAAGGGATTTTGTCGAAATGAAGCGAAATGAAAGGGATAAGGGGCTTCTAAATTCTTGGGGAAATTTTGGGAAGTAAGGAGGGATGTTAGGAAGCAGGGGAAAGTGGAATATTAGAGATCGAGTGAGGGGAAGAGGTCCAAAAGGGCAAAACACAGGCCTAGCCTAGAAAATTGCCAAGTTGTGGCAAGAAACTAGGGTTTGTGCAAAAATGAGGAATTTGGGGGATCTCAGTGATGGGAAGTGTTTAATAAGGTACATGAAGGATAGGGGAAGGTGTAAAAACATCTGGATACAAGTTTTGCTAATGATTTGACCATTCAAGAGAAATTGCCTTCAAAACCCTAGGAGAGGGAAATGAACCTTGCCTAGGCGCAACTGAGGCATGAACAAGGTGTAAAATGATGCAATGGAACCTGACATGATGATAACAACCTTTTGAATGATGATAGACTCAACTGAATGGTGACATGGACCGACATTTGGACAATTTTGAAAAGAGTGAAAACAAACCCTAGACCTAATGCCTAGTGACCAAATTTTGCTTGAAGACTCCCTGAAATGAAAAAATTTTACCTTGACACTTTAAAATCACCTGTAAGAGCATGCTTGATCACTGGAGGAAGGCTGCAAAAACTGACACTAACAGAAGCCTTCACCTCGTCCATCTTGGTATTTTCTGGTAGCCGAAAACCCTCCAGAAATTAGTGCAAAATATGCTCCAGAAATTAGTGCAAAATCAACGCCAACAGTTACTTTTTTAGTAAACACTTATATCACATAATTTGTATTGATGATTTTAGTTATTAGGATTTTGAGATGGTATTCTGAGTCCATATGACTTTGAAGTGTCTTGTCTGTTTTTCTTCTACCGCCATTGACAATAGCTAAAATTCTAAACTTCTATATGAGGGCTTTCATAATTTGATTCGTGTAAAGAGGTCATAAGCAAAGATGAAATTAGGTGATTTGCTAGTCAAATATAATTAATTTTTTTACAAAATCATAAATATTTTTCTTTGAAATTGTGAATATGGGTAAGTAAAGTGTGAAAACTATGATATTTAATAAGTGGATCTGTTTTGAAATTCCCAAGTTGATAAAAAAAAATTATTCAAATTTCAAAACAGTTTATGTTTCTTTGAATTTTTTTCAATGAAAATGAATTCATTATTTAAATGAAAAATATTAATTACCAGGTGAATATTATTTTACCTTTCTATAATAAAGATGTAAAAACAGTGAGTTAATTTATCTTGTAGTGTGTAATATTTACAAGCATTTGTGTGAGATGGCTGCATTAGAGTGGGAGATAATGTGTGTTTGATACCATCATAGCTTAAGGATCTATTCTGAAACCTCTAGAATTAGATTTAATAATCAATGAATATAAATCTATCATGTTTACAGATTTAATGAGATTTACTAATTTTCATAGATATTAGAGAAGTCAATTTATTGATATTTCAAAATCCAACTGTTTGATTTGTTTATATTGATTGAATTTTGGAAATATATAATTCAATTATTTTAAAATATATCCGGTGCCATGAAATAGTTATAAGGTGATGATAGAAAGTTTAGATTGACGAAGATTATTTTCTCACTATTTCTATTTTAAATGAAAAGGGACGAACATTTAAACAATTTGGAAAAATCACATAAAATAGTTATAAGGTGATGATAGAAAGTTTAGAGTGAGGAAGATTATTTTCTCACTATACTATTTTAAAAAGAAAAAAAAAAGATGAACATTTCAAAAATTTGGAAAAATGACATAAAAGTTTCATCGTTTGATTTGATGGAAATTTTGCGAATTACAGAAATTAAATAAAACTTGTACAAATAAATATTAAAAGTCATGTGATAGGGAATTTAAAAATAAAACCATCATAAAAAATTCTTCAACGCATAAAGGCACCCGTCAAATTTAAGTACAAAAGTCACTAAGTCAATGATGGGCTTAATGCATGGACTTATTAACATACATATCCATACATGCCTATACACGAGGAGTTGTCTATAATGAGATTTTTTGGAGATTCCGGTGACGGAATCTCGCGGAAGAAATTGAGGTTAAATCTTGATTTGTTGCAGTTAAAATGATTTTTTCACTGCATATTTGGATTCAGCACCTTTAAAAACCATGTGAGGCTTTGATTGTGCAGAAACTAGCTATCAAACTTGAAATTCCAATAAATTACTACCGGATTTTAACCGAAAAAACCCACCAAAAAAGCTTTCAAAAAATCGCATTATAGACAACTGCTATACAAAATGATTTGTTTTCCGGCGATTCCATAGCGGTGCGGTAGGCTCCACCGCTGCTTCCGCTCTTGCATGCACCATTGTTCCAACTTAGCGACTTTAATGTACTTAATGCAACTAGTGCATGTAGTTAATGCAAACACCTACCAACATTCAATGAAACCTTCGCTCTCAAGATTTCAAACTAGCTCCGCGCAAAATTTTGAAATGTTGGAGAGAGAAGATAATACTGTCATTAATGCTTCTCAATCACCATTTCTATGAGATGCGAAGATATTGTTAGATGATTTGGGCAAGAGCTAACCAACCTGCTATAGGGCATTAAATGATTGGTTAGCTGCATGCCCTTTAAATTTATAACACACCTCATTATTTTTCATTTATCTTATTATGAGCGGGTATGCTATAAAATTAAAAGGCAATGCAGCTAAACAGTGATTTAATGCCCTATGGCAAGCTGGTTAGCTCTTGCCGATGATTTGTGTGGCTTCACAGCGTTTTAATGGTGGACAATGATTTGAAAACCCTAATTTTAATGGCGAACATTAATATGAAAATGCTAAAGCAGGCGCAGGAGTTGACAAATCAGTCGCTGGAACGCTTGTTTTAAGGCAGTGGAAAATATGCTAGATGTCACGAGAGAGCGGAACGACTTGGAAGAAAAGGAAAGGAAACTTAATCTAGTACTGGTAGACAAAATATATGAAAACTTGCAAAGTAAAATCGAGGGACTTCCAACTACCATGGAGTCTGAGTTATCTATCTGGAATATCAAATTGAGAAAGGTGCAGGTAGATTACAGTATGTGAGCAAAAGTCAATCAGGATGGCTCAGATACCCATGAGAAACCCTACAGGAAAAAGACTAGAAGGGTAGTGAACTGACAGCCACAGTCCAAAGACGATGATGCTCAAGCTCTTGAAGTTGGTCCCTCAGATTAATGTATTGCAAGCTTATATTGGTGTGAAGAGTATATTATAAGATATTTGTTACAAATCTGTTTAGATTAGTTGATAAAAGATGCCATCCGAATAGAGTTGAGATTTTCTGGACATGTATAAGTGGAGCTATACTAGAGGAAGCAACCTGAATTTTGTAAATTCTGATTTGCATCCAGATTTCGAATATAATACAAAAGCAATATTAGTTGAGCTACACCAGAGCAACCTAAATTTTGTAAATTGCAAAGTTTCTGGCCTTTGAATCCAGATTTTGGTTAGAATAGTACGAAACCACTATTTTTGCAAGTTCGATTGAGTTTGGTAACTCAAATTTATATGCTCTTTAACTTCTCTTGCTTTATGAATTGAATATGCCTTAACCTATGCCTTCTGGTAAATCTAGAAGCTTTCTATACCATGTAAATTGTTTTGTCTTGTTTGGTTTGAACATGATTTCTCCAGGTAAATGGCCATGTGAATTCCAAACATTCATCTGTTAGTTTATCTGGGAAACGAAGAAGAAAAAAATATATTAAAAATTAATATTTATGTAAGTTTGTTTTGGTATCTTCGAATAAAATTGAAGTCTTTCAAATATAATTTTGTCATATGTTTAAAATTGAAGTCTTTTAAATGTAATATTGTTATATGTTTATAGGATTATAGTATAGGACCTGCACTAACTCAAGAACTGAGGAGGTTATCCCTCAGCCACTGTTTAAAATTCCAATGCCATTGCTTAAAATTCCAATGCAAATACATATGAAATTTTTGTCACAAACTCATTGTTTGATATATGGGAACGCAAGGTTGTTCTCATCTGGTGTTTGGCACTAAATAATAGATCCCCACATTTTCGAAATATTTTGTGTTTCTGGTTTCGTAAGAGCTTGATATTTTTGATTCTATAGGCTAATTTGAGTTTCAAAATTCATAAGAGCTCTGAGTCTAGGCTATTTATTTTCCTTTTTAGCAGTTCCAATACCCAACCTACCCAATTTTATTGATTGTTATCATTCTTATCCTTTGGCAATGATTGCAACACCCATTTCTTATGATTGTTATAATATCTTTCTATGCCTATTAAAAGATAGGATACTATGTCATTGTTTAAACCAATCATAATAAGTTTTTATGCCTATAAAAAATGGGATGCTCTGCCATTGTTTAACTTTACATCACATAATTACTATTATACAACTTCTAGTTACTATTATACCACTTTAGTTTAACCTCCCACTAAAAGATCGAAATAGAAGAGAAAGTTTTGGAATTACCCTTCTATTGACTACTAAGAGAACTCATGGGAGACTGTCGTCATAGAACTTTTAGTGATACTTTGTGACCTTTAATGAAAGAAAATGAAAGAGAATGATGGATTTTATGTAATATTTTTTAAATACAAGCTGTTATTGGGAGTTTTCTGCAAGGTTTATGATAGGTTTTTGTTTAGATTAGCTGGTGAAATGCCATATGGTAGGTATTTGTTTAGACTAGCTGATGAAATTATTCGGGACCGGTGAAAACAATGTCACAAAGAAACACGATGAATTCTGTGAGGGTTTTGATCTGGAAACTAGATTTTAATATTCAGTTTATATCTGTTCTTTTTAAAAGAAAGAATATATTGCAAGACTTTTTCCATATATATATATATAGATTAGTGGCAATTTCACTGTTATTTACTTTTTCCACATTATTGCTATGTTATTTTTTGTTTATTGTGCAATTAAGTTACTTTTGAAAATAATATTGTGAAGAAAAAAGATAATTAAAATAAAAATAAAAATTCAAAAGTGTGTAGTTCACTTCTTTATCCAAAAAAATAAAAATAAAATCAAAATAACTTGGCATTGACATAATAATCATTAAACCATCTCAATTTTGTTTATTTTATTATATATATATATAATGATTTTTTTCAAAAAAAAAAAAAAAATTAATGATCTTTTAAAATGTATAAATTTAAATAAATATATGGATGATTCATAATGAAGAAACATTATGGGAATTGTTTTATGTAAAAATGGATTATAATTTTTTTTAAATTAACAAAATATTTCATTATGTAAAAAAAAAAAAAAAAAAAAAATTAAATAATAAAAGATTTTAATTGAGGTTTACTTACATTAAAAAATAATTAAATAATTAAAGGTTTTAATTGAGTTTAAATATAAAAATAAATTTTAAATTGAATGAATTTTTTTAATTATTTACTTAAAATAGATAATGCTTATTTTAAATTATAAAAATTATTTTTATAGAGATATTTTAAAATATATAATTTATTAAATA
Source organism: Pinus taeda (assembly GCA_000404065.3). Taxonomy (NCBI): domain Eukaryota; kingdom Viridiplantae; phylum Streptophyta; class Pinopsida; order Pinales; family Pinaceae; genus Pinus; species Pinus taeda. Next base: position 49,679 of record APFE030432427.1, on the reverse strand, counting down.
GTATTTTTTAGTTATTTAAATATTTTTTAGATATTATTATATTGAAAATGAGGTTATGGTAATTTTTATCCATAATTACCATTGATTATTTAATGAATATTTTCTTTCAAGTTAATCGTTTAACTATTTTGTTATTCTCAATTAAATTGATAACATATATTAAATTGTTTGATTTATGTATCTGAATTCACTATAATTTTCAACATTATCAAATATGTTATTAATGACAAAATATTACTAGAGACAAGTATGAAGCATAATCGACTATACCTATCAATGTTCCCTAGTTGCTCGCTAAGTATTTGTGTTAGTAAAATATATATTTCTTGATGTTTAATGCTTCACATTATTTAGTGGTCCTCACCCATTTAAGATCATTTAAGATGCAAATGAGTCATTTAACTTAGTTTTCTTTAGTGATACTTTTTGGAAGCTTTGTGTTAGTAAAATATATATTTCTTGATGTTTAATGCTTCACATTATTTAGTGGTCCTCACCCATTTAAGATGCAAATGAGTCATTTAACTTATTTTTCTTTAGTGATACTTTTTGGAAGCTTTTTCTGTGGGTTTTTCCAGTTTAATTTCTCTAAAATCCAGCAATAAATTATTGAAATCACAAGCTTGATAAATTGATACTATTTGGAGGTCCACTTTTGTTAAAAACATTCATTATTTTTAATATTTTTTGTAATTTATAAATATTTTTATATAGTCTCTTTTAGCTCTTGGTGATATTAAAAATTAAATAAAACTATTATCTAAAGCCAATTGCCTCATATAAAAAAACACTTTTCTTAAATTTACTATAACTCAATAAAATAAAAATGTTAGGCGATTATTTTTTGTGAAACAAACATGAAACCAAGAGACCTCACATATAAAGACATTAAGCAAATCAATTTTTCCATTAATATTTAGGGACAGATTTATAGCTAGCACTGACATTTTTCAGATTTATGATTTAGTTTAAACCATGCCATTTTTCATTAGGAATTATTTGTCAGACTTAGGTCTAAGATGGATGCCAATATGAGCATTGGGGCTTCAAGTGTCAAAAATGTTTAATGTATATATTTTTAAGAAATTTGTGTCCTTAAGATTTTCCAAGGGTCATATGTGTCATAATGGTCAATTTAAACTCTAAAACATTATTCCAGTAACTACAAACTCAAAAAACAAAATATAACGTTGTCAAAAATCCTATAGTTTCATATTACATACAACCATCAAATCAATGATTTTAGGGTTCTTTAATAGAAGAAAAAAAATACAGACTGTAAAGAAGAATGACATCTCTCATTAGCCAATTCACAAAAAAATCTCAGAAAATAATTATTATATTTCTATGGCCATTTCACTCATTAATACAAAAAATTTGATCAATATGAACTTTAGATTTGTTCAGGTCAAATCCTAAACCTTCATATAGTTTCATATTACATACAACCAAATCTGCAAATCAATGATTTTAGGGTTCTTTAATAGAAGAAAAAAATAGAGACTGTAAAGAAGAATGACATCTCTCATTAGCCAATTCACAGAAAAATGTCAGAAAATAATTATTATATTTCTATGGCCATTTCACTCATTAATACAAAAAATTTGATCAATATGAACTTTAACTTAGTTCAGGTCAAATACAGCTTGAGTGGGCCTAATGGTTAAGAGCATGTGTTTCCTCCTAAGAGGTCACAGGTTCAAAACCAGAAGGGGATAGAGTATGTATGCCTTCGTAGACTTAGCAGTCAAATCGTTGCGTGGAGGTGGGTCCCTTGTCCCACAAACAAGGGGGTCTCATACACCAATTTGGTGTTTGGCTTGGCTGTGACCTTAAAAATGGATATTATTATTATTATTATTATTATTATTATTATTATATGTTTCCTCATTAGAAAACACGAGTTTTTACCCTACATTGTGCATATCTCCACTTCCAAATATGAATTAAAAATTCTTTAAAAAAAGAGCTTGCACTTAATATTATAGTGATAATCATGAAAGGATGAGTTTCAGTTTCCATTTACAATAATAAAATACTAAAGAGATTGGTTTCCGCTTGAATTCAATTAACCATGAAACCACAAAAATAATGAATTTCTCGTTCAATATGATTTACTACTAACCATTGAATGGGCAAGTTTCCACACAAATTTATAGCAAGATTCGACAACACTGCAAGAATAAGCTCATTACATTCCTCAAATAGAAGAACCAACACCTGTCTATCCAAATTTACAATAGATATTCCCATGAAGACCCTAAAAAGTGGCTCCCTCATGTTATAAGCAGCATGTAAAGCCCATCCATAGTTATAATAGCATGATTGCAGACAAAATATCTTAATGGAGAAAGCCTTAGAATCATTTCAGATGAGATAAACCCTATCATAAATTAAGCACCATAAAACAAAATAAGACGAGGAAACCACCAAGATTTCAATAGCACAAGGTGTGTAAGCACTAAAGGAACTTTCTACTAGAGTTATCCAGACGTCGTTCGTTTCATGTTTGTATTATCATTCCAGGAGAACCTATGATTACAAAAGATCATAGGAGATTTATAGGATGACAACCAATGAGATGAGTTGATAACAAAAGATCCTAAGAGACTTACAAGACTGCAACTCGCCTCATATGCCTTCACTTCGACGTGTCGGACAATGTGAATTACAACTACGAACCGATATGTCATGACCTCAAGACTCAGGGTATGGAGCTCTACCTCACGGCTGTGAAGATGTCACATCCATATAAAATCGTGAACCTAATGGTTAACATTCGAATATTCAAAAATTTAACACAAATTTTCTATACGGTGAGAATGATAATTAATTATCTCTACCCATCGCTAGATGCCACTACTTAGGCAGTGACATAAAAAATGGAGGAGACCTAGTGTTAGCTAAAAATAGCTATGACAATTGGGGAATAATAACCTATATGATCTTAAAACTCACAATAGTTGGCTCGTTGTAAAAGGGAGCATTAAGTGAAACATGGGGAGTGAATATAAAGAAAATTCAGGTTTAGGGAGTGAAGATAAAGAAAAATTGGCCTTGGCAATAACACCTAATAAGGCGTCATAGTGTAAAATTTCATAACCAGAGAAAACAAAAAAAATAGATAAGAAAAAACTCCACAAAAGTCAGATAAAGATGGTAATATTGAGAAAACATGGAATATGAAACTATATATCTTATAATCATCCACTAAATGGAAAGAATAGAAACCACTTTAAGAAGCAAGTATGAAAATGTTAATGATGAGAGCTAAGAAACTTTAGTGAACCTCATTGAACTTTGAGGTAGAAGATGTTGTAGAGGCACAAGCAAGGAAAACATTGACGCCCACTTCATCAAAGCTTTATAAAAAGTAGGTGTTGGTAAAGAACCATAATAAAGGCATGAAATAGAAACAACTACCATCATCCTTCCAATGAACATTGAGTTGTATAGGCAATGGAAGGTCCAAACAGGAAGTATGGGGGACTCGTAATCTCGGATTGGAGGAAAAACAATTACCTACCACAACTTCACTCATAGTTTGTTCTAACTGCAAAATTTGATCTAAACACAATATAAAAATACTTTGAAGAAGACTTAGCTGTTTTAGCCACCATCATACAAAAACTAAAAATTACTTTCAAGGAATTTAACAACAAGACAAGAAGACAACAATGTCTAGTCAATTAGTTGACTAGATAACAAAGTAACAATAATAATGTTTTTCATCATCAAACATTCCCCATTAAACATAAATAAGGGAGTAATAGCAATCAATAGGGGTGATTTTAGGGGCGAATGTTCGCCCTTTGGAGAAATTAATGGGTTTTAAATTTTTAGTGGGCGAATAATTTGTATCATAGTACATTTTACAGATCACCTCAAATAGCTCACCTTATTTTAAGGGAGAGGGTAAAAAAGGTAAATTTAGCCCTTGAAATTAGGAGTTACAACCTTCCATTCGCCCATTTTCAAGAATAGGTTTTATTTAAGTGAATCTATTCACCCATTTTCAAGAATAGGTTTTATTTAAGTGAATCCTATGGGCCAAAGGCCCAAATACCATATTTATAAAAGAGGTACGGTAAATTAATAAAAATATAAATGAATGAGAGATATGGTAAATAAATAAAGCATAATTAATACAAATACAAATAAGTGAGAGGAATGGTAAATAAATAAAGAAATTTTTATATTTACTCCATAAGTCACCTTATATACATGCAAGGATGTAAACAAATAAAAATATAAGTAAAGTAGAGGTATGGTAAATAAATAAAACGTCTTTTTATACTTACTCAAAAGGTATGGTAAATAAATAAAAATATAAATAAACTAGATGCATGGTAAATAAATAAAACCTATTTTTTTATTTAGTCCATAACCCTCGTTCTATTTATGAAGACTCAAGAAAGAGGTTTTATTTAAGTGAATCCTATGGGCCAAATACCATATTTGTAAAATAAGTATGGTAAGTTAATAAACATATAAATAAGTGAGAGGTATGGTAAAAAAATAAAACATTTTTTTATATTTACTCCATAAGTCACCTTGTATTTATGAATGGTATGGTAAATTAATAATAAAATAAACGAGAGGTATGGTAAACCAAATTATTAAAACATTTTTTTTTTATTTTTTTTATATAATACCATGCAAAAAAACATTATTAACCCTAATATTAGCATTAATAAAAATAAAAATGGCACATGGTATTGACCCATGGTATTCACCAAAATGGCGCATGGTATTGACCCATGGTATTCACTTGGAATGTAGCCTATTTAAATGGGGGAATTAAACCAGAATAGATCCATCTTTACTCTGATCTACTACCCCCCAATAGGTATCAAATATCGGGATATGAAAACTAGCATAGAGTGAAAAAATATTTGATCCGATCAAGAGTAAAAATGGATGTTGTAATTTAATGTATGTTAAACATTTTAGCTTGGTTAAAATAAAAATCAACTATTAATTTTA
>APFE030432427.1:2559-43973 GCA_000404065.3 Pinus taeda | reverse complement strand
TTATTGATAAAATCGCCTTCCATTTTTCCTATATACCATGGAGATTCGCCCATTTATTATACATGTAAATTTAGGGGGGGTTCTTAAAATTTTCCCTGGCAATCAAATTTATATTGTTAAACAACCTAGTCAAAAACTCTAGTCAACTATCATTTCTAGAATCTTTAGTTGACCATTTTAGAGGAAAACATTAAGTTCACATAAGAGAACACAATAAAACTTCGTAGTCGATGATACTTAAAAATGTGAACTTTGTAAACACTTGTTTGAATGATTCCAAGATCATTCGTTAATCCATTGGCAATGGATCCTGATGGTTGGTAGCAATCCATGATTCATATTTTCATATTGCTTCTACAACTAGTTGAATGTAAGGATATTAGATTTCTTATTCTTGGGTAAACTCTCTCTCATATGAGGATGTTCATATGGCTGACATTTTTGTTCTACATAATCAAATATAAGTGTAATAACATTCTCATTTATAATGACATTATCAACCATCTCATCAATGTAACATTCTAATTTATAATGACGTTATCAACCATCTCATGAATCTATGCAACATAGTCAGAAGGGGGTTTCTATTCTAACAACAAAGCCTAAACTCCACCTGTAACAAATGACACCTTCCTAGCTTCAACAAGATTAAATGTAGCTAGTAAGTCAATGGCAAAAATACAGCCAAGACCTTCTCTAGATGTCTACACTTCATGGGAAATAAGAACAACAATTATCTATCCATTCTTCCAAAGTCCCCATCCACTATATCCAATTTTCCTCAATAGTTGGGACCCAAAACTAGTAGTGTTTTTTTTCAAAGTTGGGTCAAAAAGAATTTGATGAGACACAAACATCAAGCCATAGGCATATATGAAAAATATGTGATACATGCGATGCGCATATATAAAGTTGAGCGACTTCAATATATGCATATCTTTTGTATATGCACATATCTTTCATATATGCAAAACTTCTGTATACGCACATATATTCTATATATGCGCAACTTTAGTATCTGCACATATATTCCATATATGCTCAACTTTCTTATATGTGCTACTTCTGTATATAAACAACTTTCGTAATACACACATATCTTTCATAAATGCACAATTTTTGTATATGTGCATATCTTCTGTATATGCACGACTTCTGTGTATGAACATATTTTCCGTATATTCACAACTTCAACATTTGTATATACACAAATTTTGCATACGTTCATATATTACATATGTGCACAACTTTTGTATATACACATATATGAAAGTTGCACACATACAAAATATATGCATATGTATGAAAGTTGCTTATATCCACAAGATATATTATGCAAAAGATGTAGATATATAGAAGTTGTTTGTCTTCCATATATGCATATTTATGAAAGTTGCGCATATACAATAAATGCACATATACGGAAATTGTGCATATATGGAGATTGTCGTATATGCATATTATGAAAGATGCACATTACTTCTATATATGCACAATTTTTGTATGTATGGATATACGGAAGTTGCGTATATATGGAAGATATATACATATATGGAAGTTATATATATAAAAAAGTTTTGCACAACTTCAACAGTTTAATATACATAGTTTTCGTATATGCGCAACTTCTGTATATGCACATATCTTTCGTATATGCATAACTTTTATATATGTTCCATATATGCGTAAGTTTCGTATATGCACATATTTTAAAGTTGTGCATATAAGAAATATATGTTCATAGTTTGAAGTTGTGCATATACTAAAGATTGTGATACATAAAATGTGCATATGTAGAAGTTGTGTGACTTCCGTATATGCATAACTTCCATTTATGCATATTGCGGAAGTTGCGCACAACTTTTGTATATGCACAATTTCCGTATATGTGCATATATAGAAGTTGTGTATATATGGAAGATATGTGCATATTTTCTATATATGCACAAATTTCATATATGCACATATATGGAAGTTCAGCATATACAAAAGTAGTTTGCAACTTTCGTAATCTTCATCAACAGAAGTTATGCATATATGGAAGATATGCATATATATGGAAGTTGCACATATATTCATTTTGTTTACATGTGCATCTTTTCTATATATGGCATATATCAAAATGTAAGCACATATATAGAAGCGATGCACGTATGGAAGTCGACACATATATAGAAGAACTTCACGTGAAGAAAATGTGAAAATTCATACACTTTCCCAATTCCTACATGCAAAGAATTTTAGATTAGAAGAGTTGTTCAGGGGACCTGACACATTCTCCACAAGTATGAATGAGTTTGAATAAATATGTTTGGAGGAATTGGGATGGCATGTGTTTACAAGGGGCCATTCTTGTTCACCCCTTCTTTGGTGGAGAAGAACGAATTGAATCCAAATTGGGGGCAGAGGTAGAGGGTTTTGTTAAGGGGGTATATGGAATATGGAGCATCTATTCCTATGGGAGCGGACAAAGACTACCCTTTTTGCAACCCACATGGACTCTGTTCTTGGGGTTCGTCCACCTTAGTGTATCCTCGAATGCTAATATTTATGGCAGAGAAGATATGTGTGTATACAAAAGTTGTGCATATACAAAAGTTGCACATATACGGAAGTTGTGCATATACGGAAGATATGGACATATAAATTTTGTGGTATTTTTTGTATATGTGCATATCTTCCATATATTCACAACTTCCGTGTATGTGTAACTTCCGTATATGCAAAAATTCTGTATACACACATATATTCCATATATGTGCATATCTTCCATATATGCACAACTTCTGTATATGTGCAACTTCCATATATGCACTTCTGTATACATACATATATTCAATATATGCTCATATATACAAAAGATATGTGATACACAAGATGTGCATATATAAGAGTTGTGCATCTTCTATATATGCACATCTTTCGTATATGCGCATATGTGAAAGTTGTGCATATATAGTAGATTCACATATATAGAAGATGTGCATATATGGAAGTTGCGTAAAAACATAAGATATGTGCATATATGAAAACTGTTCATATATGGAGGTTGTCGTATATGCATATTACGAAAGTTTCACATTAATTATGTATATCTGCAACTTCCATATATGTGAATTTACGGAAGTTGCACATGTATGGAAGATATGGACATATATAGAAGTTTCACATATAGAGAAGTTGTGCACAACTTCAACTTTCATATATATATAGGCTCCTTATATGCGCATATCTTTTGCAGATGCACAACTTTCGTATATGTTATATATATGTGTGACTTTGTATATGCACATATATGAAAGATATGTGCATAGTTGGAAGTTGTTCATATACCAAAGATATGCAATACAAAAAATGTGCATATATAGAAGTTTTGTGAGTTCCATGTATACACAACTTTTGTATATGCACAACTTCCGTATATGCCAATATCTTCCATATATTTTCAACTTCTGTATATGCACAACTTCCGTTTATACATATTACAAAAGTTGTGCAACTTCCATATATGTGTATATATGAAAGTTTTGCATGCATGGAAGATATGCAAATATATTCCATATATGTGCATATCTTCCATATATCCACGATTTTTATATATGCACATATACGGAAGTTACGCATAGAGATAAGCAGTGCACAACTTCCATAATATGCGTAAACAAAAGTTGCGCATATACAAAGATGTGCATTAGAGAAAATTTTAGCCTAAAAGTGACCTCCTAAGAAAGTGATGGCTTCTATATCCAAGTTATAGCTTATGTATATGCACATATATATGCAAGTGATGGCTTCTATATCCAAGTTATGTATATCTACATATATATGGAAGTGTGCATATATGGAAGATGGCTTCCGCTTATGTACAACTTTTGTATATATGGAAGATGAGTTCCATACATATATGCATATACAAAAGTTGTGCATATACGGAAGTCATATTTCGTATATGAACACTTCCATATATATATACATACATAATCTACATATATATGGAAGCCATCTTCTGTATATAAACAACTTTTGTATATGCACGTATATATGGAAACATGCATATATCACGTGGATGACATGTGGAAACACCCTAGTTACATGGACCCTATGTTATGCTAACATGGAATGTCATGTGGGATAGACAGCGACCAGGTGGGTTCCACATGGAAATTCAATGTTGATGTGGTGCTATATGAATGGTGAAACTTCAAATGAGCATAAATCTCAATCCCGGAGTTTGATTGAGATAAAATTTATCACTGAAAATATCTTTACGAGATGAATGTGATGGTGGCATCTGTTTTATTTTTTATGATGTTACAAAAAGAGGATTCTTATAACCCCATATTCATAACTGACCTTGGAGATCGGGTCATAATCAATAGGTAACACCTCCAACAACTTGAGATAGTACAGGAGGGTGGGGCGGGTGTTACATTCGTGCACCTTATGTGTAACCACTGGAGTGGTCATAATTAAATAATATAGACTCAATTTTATAGACAAAGTCAATGGACTATGCTCATATGGTTATCATCTCAAAATCAGGTGTGGATTCAATGGGTATAATTCTCCATATATTATACTTATACCTTTATCTTTAAAAGTATCACATAACGATGCCTGAGAAGTGGTTTTCAACAAATGGAGATGTGTCATTTAATTTAAGTGTTTAAATCCTATTATATTATATTTATGTAAACTTAGAATTGTTTGCATTATATGTGAAAAATTAATACATGAATGATTCTTATAATATGAAAATAAATCTATGACTTAATTCTCTAGAAAACACACTTGAAATAAAAACCAACTAGAATATAAATCAAAATACTACAAAGGTCTACTTGATCATAGATATATAGGATCAGTTCCCTTGAAACCCCCTTAGAAATCCTTACCACTTGTAGTTACACATGCATCGACACCAGAGGGTACCACCAAAAATGATAAAAAAAAAAAGATAAGAAGAACAACATCCACATCTCCCCTTGCGGTATCTCCTCCAGGTTCGTTATGTAACCTCAAGTATACCCTTCCACTTGGTAAGAATATGTGTTGGTTGATAGAACTTTCACCTACATTGATTACCCCAGTAATTCCCCTCGCACTATCAGTATCCATGGCCATTCTCTCTGACCTAGCAGCCATACTTCTGCATGACCTTGAAGTTAAGCCTAATATCTCTTCTTCACATTGTTTCTCACCACCTCTTACCAAGACACATTATTTTTTAATAATCATGAATATACCACTACATTTTTCACTTAGCCTACCATCCACCCACATTGCATTAGGCCATATGCGTTAACATATATGTTTCAATCATCCCACACCAAGACTAGCTAATGGGGCCCCAATCCTCTGCAGATACTCACTTGTGTCATTAAGCAAGCCACATCAAGTGACATGACACCTGATATTGTGTTTAAACTAATTTGACTAGCTAACCCACCAAGGCTACCAAGCTAACCTGGTTAGGGTGGTTACCAACAAATTTCCACACACAATAGGTCCTCCCATTAAGTATGGAAACAAGTTCTTGAGAGGCACGAGTGCAGTTATACACCCCCCCAACCCCACAATGCAATTTAAAGTGATTTATGATGTAGGTTCTCACTAAATTAGAGGGGCCCAATTCAAACAACTAATGTTGATATTCTTATCTTGGGGTGGATCTTGCCCCATATTAATTGTGAACAACCTCCCTCTCCCATTGGTGTGGTTAATATCACTGAAGGTGTCTCTCTATGGGGTTGGGTTGCACAAAAATTATTGATCCTACCAAATCATAGAACCTCAATTTCATATGCCTCCCTCCAATTAAAATTGACATATGGAATCATTTATTTTTCCCAAACAATCTTCAAATGTTACTGTAGATTCCTCTCCTCTCCTGTGGGGAATTTAGTTGGTTAAAGTTATGGTAGTTTTTAAGGTCTTACTTTTCTTTAGGGTGTGAGATGTAGGCTAAAATAAACTAAGTATCAAAAGCTCCAGAAACTTGATGCCTTCTAATACAAAGCTTATAGAATCTTTGTGCGTGATGTGTAATTGTGTGCAAGTGATCCACTGAGCATGAAAAGTGTGATAATATGTGGATATTTGGTGATCCATTACAATATCTTCCTAATTACACTATATTTCAATTGTTCCTTACATGAAAAAGAAATGATCTGTGGATAATGGGCCACTTACTCTTTCTCCTACTACACTATGTGTGGCTAAAGAGAGGTGGAAAACACAAGTGTGTTAAGAAGACTTTCATATGCTAGCCCAGGTTTGCCTACAAGATGAAAGGGAAGCATAGATTACTTTCTTTTTGTAATGACACTTGGCTCTAGTCCCAAAACTAATGAAATTGATAAATGCTTTGGTTAGTAAAAATATTTGTGGATAATAGGCCACTTACTCTTTTACTAATTAAGCTATGTGATTTGTAAAAACTAGTAAAATAGATTGAATAATATGTGTTTAATTTGGCCACTTACTTTTCCCCGTAATTAAGCTATGTGAGAATTTGTAAATAAAAATAATATAATCTAATTTCTAATACAAAACTTATAAAATCTTAGTGTGTGATGTGTAACTATATGCAAGCCTTCAAGTGAGCATGAAAAGTGTGATAAGATGTGGATATTTGGTGATGCATTACAATATCTTCCTAATTACACTATATTTTAACTGTTTCTTGCATGAAAAAGAATTGATGTGTGGATAATGGGCCGCTTACTCTTTCTCCTACTACACTATGTGTGACTAAAGGGAAGTGGTAAACACAAGTGTGCTAAGAAGACTTTTATATGCTAGCCCAGGTTCTCCTACATGGCACAAGGGAAGAAAACATTATTTTCTTTCTATAGCGACACTTGGCCCTAGTCCCAAAACTAATGAAATGAATAAATGTTTTAGTTAGTAACAAGATTTCTGCATGATAGGCCACTTACTCTTTTACTAATTAAGCTATGTGATTTGTAAAAACTAGCAAAATAGATTGAAAAATATGTGTTGAATTTGGCCACTTGCGTTTCCTCCTAATTACACTATGTGAGAATTTGCAAATAAAAATAAAAATAAAGATAATATAATTTATAATACAAAACTTATAAAATCTTAGTGTGTGAGTGTAACTGTATGCAATCCATCAAGTGGGCATGAGAAGTGTGATAAGATGTGGATATTCGGTGATCCATTACAATATTTTCCTAATTGCACTAGATTTCAATTGTTCCTTGCATGAAAAAAAATGATGTGTGGATAATGGGTCAGTTACTCTTTTTCCTACTATGTTATGTGTGAATAAAGGGAGATGGAAAACACAATTGTGCTAAGAAGACTTTCATATGCTATCCTAGGTTTGCTTATGATCCAGATTTAAACATGAATGCACCAAATTACATATATAACCATAAATACAAATATGTAGTAGAAATAACACTTTATTTCATTAATATCAAATACTAAAATATAATTACAAACAAAATAGAAATAATACTAGCTCGGGCAATGGTAGCTTATCTCTGAGAAGAGATGACGCAGCTACATGCCTCTAAATTGTGTTCCAGTGAGGCTAAAAGGCCTATTTATTATTGAAAAACAATGGAAAACCTTTAACATCTAAAAACCTATCCCTAGGAGATGAAGCACCAAACTATGGGCCTTGTTTGGGTAAATTGATATATCAACTTCCCGGGGTCATAACTTTGGAATACGATCTCCATTTGATGCTCACAATACCTCGTTATAAAGATCTATCTGAGGAATACAACTTTTGAATGACCAACATCGGTCCATGACCCATGTTGGTCCTGGGTTTCCCCAAAAACGTCATTTAGGGCCTCAAAATGACTCAGGAAGTTCAGGACCGAAAAAATGTCAAAAATAGTAAATTGTGCTACAAATAAGGAAGCTGAAAAACTAAAAGAAACAATGGTGGGGGTCCAAGTGGAATAGGTGGGTGGCCACAAATATCCACCTAGATTAGCCTACAAGACGCAAGGAAAGCAGAGATTACTTGCTTTCTGTAGTAATATTCACTAAAGGATGCCAATGTCTTCAGTTGGAAAATATTCACTTGTGCATTTTGCTCGATGACTTTTGGCGTCTTTTGGACTGTACAAATATGTTTACAATTATGCACAAACTTTTGTATATGTTCAACTTCCGTATATGCACATCTATTATAAATGTGAAACTTCCAAATATGAACAGATACGAAAGATATACACCTATACAGAAGTTATGCATATATGAAAGATGTGTACATCTTATGTATCACATATCTTCCATATATGTGCATATTTTTTGTATATGCACAACTTTCATATATGCGCATATACAAAAGTTTTCCATATATAAAAGATATGCGCATATATAGAAGTTTCACATATAAAAGATGTGTATATACAAAGGTTGTCCCTATATAGACGTTGAATTTTTTGCGCATATATGGAAATTATGCATATACGGAAGATATGCGCATATCTTCTGTATATGTGAAACTTTCTTATATGTGCATATCTTTTGTATATGCACGTCTTTTATGTATGTGCATGTACCTTATATGTGCAACTTCCATATAGGGAAATTTCACATATATGGAAGATATGCGCATATATTTCATATATGTGAAACGTTTCTATATGCACATATCTTCCAAGTATATGTGCAACTTTGTATATACACATAACATCTATGTACGTGCAACTTTAGTATATGTAACTTCCGTATATGTGCATCTTTTGTAAATGTGCATTTACTATATATGCGCAACTTCCGTATATGTTGTTGTAACATATTTTAGTACACTGAAAATTGTAAATTTTCAGTTAGAAATTGCAAATTTATTTCTTGGTGAAATGCTAAGATATATGTTGATTAAATGATTTGAATGATTTATAAGTTTTAGTTTTAATTTTAAATTACCATGATATTTTTATTAAAATATATTGAATATTTTTATATAAATATCTCTTTAAAATTAAAGTTGTATTATTAATCATAAGCCATAAGCCATAAGCTAATTCAAAGTTCAACATAAGTGCAAGTCTAAAGGCAAGGGATGAGTCTACAGGCAGAGAATATACAAGCTCAATATGTTTATAACTCTAGCCGAAACCCATTTATTTCATATTTTTGTAACCAAACTCTAGCCGAATCCCAGTGCCTTTATTATATAAAACAACTCTAGCCACAACCCATGCATTTCTTTCCACAATCACAGTATTCCAATGGCCATTTCACTGAACAACCACTCCCATGCGATTGCGATAACCCTGCGTCCACACTGCCACATATACACTTTATTGCTATTGTAGAATCGACCTCGCGGAGCCTTTGACCCAACCTTCACAATGAGAGGTTAGAACTTCATATCAAAAATGGAGTACATATTATAGTAAAAAAGAAATGATTTGACTAAAATTCAAAGGGAAACAACCCAAAAACCATTTTCATTCAAGACTTGTGGGCCCTACAGGCCAAGTCACACATCGCATCAGCGGATTGCAGTTTTTCCAACATGCATAGGCCTTCGGCCCTGATCGTCGATATGTGATGTGACCTGGACCCAAAATACATTGAAGTAGATTTAATATGTTGGCCATTCCATCTAATCGTTGTGCTCAAGCCTAGTGCAATGTCCCAACTCCACCGATTGCGATTTCTGATCTGAACCCAGACCTGAAAGCGTTATCTGCCAATGTTAATAATATTTCAAGCCCACAAAGTTGATTTTTACGAAGTTTTCCTCTATTAAAATATGTTTGTAATATTAAATGAAAATCAACCCCCTGACCGCCACAGCCTCTCCTACACTGATACAATTGTGATTTGGTCTCAATTCCTCTACGATCCTTTTCTAAAGTTAGAGCTTATGTAATCCCTGTATATCTGATATGAAGCTCTGTCCTCCCTATTTGGTCTCCCCACACCTGATCACTCCTACGTTCCTTTAATCCTCCGCTCTGTCTCCAATTTTTAACTTTTCCCCCTGTTCATTCTATAGCATAAATACAACAGCAAGACTGGGATGTGACAGCAAGTCAGAAAATGACACAACAGGAAAGAAACAAAATACTTGTGGCTAGCTCAAACTTTTCAGAATAACATGCAAGGCTTTAATCTCTCAAATTTTCAATTCTCCAAAGAGAATATTATTGTCCACAAAATGTTGGTGTGTCACTGAGAGATCAGTTTCAGGGATGTTTTTCCTTTTATGTGACCCTTTCACTTTGCCTCTTGAAGAAAATGGCCCAAGTCTTCTATTGTGATAATAAACAAGAATGGGGATAAGGAAGCACCTTACCTGAAGCCTTGGATGGAGTGAAATTTCCTTGAGGGAAATTTGTTGAGAATAATAGAAAAGAAAGGGGTTGTTACCATGGATTTTCTCCATCATATCTAATCTTTAGAAAATACAATGGTTGCCGGCATCTAAAAGAGGAATTGTCGATTTAAGTGATCATATGCTTTGGATAAGTCCAATTTCATCAACATCACTAGCCTTCGCCAAGCTTTCAAAGAGTGAGGTATTTCATGAGCCGAGATTATGCCATAAAGGATTTGTTGCACCACTACAAAGTTTGTTTGTTTTGACCTAATTATGATGGATGGATCTACAAAGTGGTTGGTTCCAGATGGATCGACAAAGTGAATGTAACAACCCTGGTGAAAAGTCCATGTAATAAATGTTAAAAAAAATAACCACGGATGAATGGGACACCTTTTCCAAGCTGAATGTTGGGAAAGACATCCTACGGGTGTTCATTTCGTTGTTGATGGCTAAGGAAATTAGCAAAGGAAGTGACATAAGGAAACAATGGTTCATGGCGATTCTCAGATAAGTAAGATATCCCTATGCTTAACTCTGTTGTTTACACCTATAGGTTACATTTCGATGATATGTTTGATGAAATTCTTGTCATAGCTAATAGGGGTATGGTTAAGGCCTTGATCAACTATTTAATTTTGCATCATTGTTTTGTTGTACTTTACTTAATTATGAGCCTAAAAAAGTGGCTCAAATCTCGGAGTCGCTGGCACAAAATTGGTAAGTTTCGTTCATAGTCACTGGCATGCAAGCCTATGAGAGTGACTTTAGGTCTCTGGTCGCTCCCTTTCCCATTGCATGAGAATGACTGAACCTTAAATTGTCAAGAACAACAGTGGGACCTAGGGACAGGTTGTCTGAGTGGTTGACTTGTCTCCCAAGGGTTTTGTTGATGGTGTTGGATGGCTATGTGTGATATTCTGTCAATTCCACTTCATTAAGATCACCTAGGAGGTTGAATTTGATCATAGTAGCCTCTCATCTCATGTTTACCCCGGATGGGACAGTAACTTGAGTGGATGTGGGAGGAGGGTTTTACAGTGAAGCATGCAGCTCATGGGAGCATCAAAAAGTACAAGGCTAGATTTGTGGCCAAAGGATTCTCTCAGTTAGAGGGAGTGGACTATGAATAAAAAACTTGCCCCAATGGCAAGATATTCCTTCATCAAAACCATTCTAACATTGGATGCGCAAATGGGCTACAAAATCCATTAGATGGATGTGAAGACCACCTTTCTCAATGGTGTTGTTGAGGAAGAAATTTACATATAGCATCCAAAAGGGATTTGAGACATATGACTGGGATACACATGTGTAGACTCAGGAGAGCCTTGTATGGTCTTAAACAGGCACCTCAAGCATGGTACACTCAGATCAAAACACATCTCAGTGGATTGGGCTTCACCAAAAGTATGTCAAACATCAATTACAAGGACCTCTTATTGGAACTTCTGATCCACAAATAGCAAACTATTTCGTTCAAATCAGAGAATTGAATCTGAAAACTGTATAAAGCTAAACCTTCAGAAATCCAATTCGAGTGTGAACATCCTCATTCAAACTTACCAATGCTCTATATCAAAAGAGAAACCTACATATTCAAGTAATTCCTATGAAAATGATTTCATAGACTCAAGCAATTCAAAATGGAAATCTACTCTTTTAACAACCAATCACCAACTGAACAAAGCACTCAGACCTACAAAAGATTTTAAATGTTATGCATTCACTCTCCTAATTACCGAATACCTAAAAATTACAAAAATAAAGATTCTAAGTACAATTTCTCTAATGTTAATCCGCATACACATTTCCTATCTAACTGAAATCAATTACAAAACTTGTTTGAGGTCGATGGTGGGCCCTTTCCATGACCTGAGACAAGCTAATTTACCTAAAAAACTTCACAGATTATAAACACATGAATTCATAAGTACAAAAGATGGCATCACTTATATATTAAAGTCTTTAGTAAAACATGAATATAGTAGTTCCAAACACATCTTCCATATATGCACATATATTTAGTATATGTACATATATGGAAGTTACACATATATGATAGATGCACATATATCGAAAATGTGCACCTATAACGAAGTTACTCATATACGAAATATATTCGCATATACAAAAGATGGATATATACAAAAGTTACACATATATGGAATATATGCGCATATACGAAATTTGTGCATATACATAAAATGTGCACATATACGGAAGTTTTGTATATATGGAGGTTATCGTATATGCATATTATGGAAGTATCTGAATGTTTTTATGTATGCACAACTTCTGTATATGTGCATATACTGAAGTTGCACATATATGGAAGCTATGCTCATATAGAAGCTTCACATATATGGAAGATATATAGAGAAGTTGCATATATATGAAAGATATGTGCATATACAAAAGTTGTGCAAAACTTCAACCTCTGTATAAGCACAAATTTTGTATATTCACATCTTCTATATATGTGCATATCTTGCGTATATGCATATATATAGAAGTTGCACATATACATAAATTGTGCATATATGAAAATTGTACATATATGGAGGTTGCATATATATAGTGGTTGAACTTATGCATAAATTATCTATAAACGCATCTTCCATATATGTGCAACTTCTATATATGTCCATCTACTGTACATGTGTAACTTCCATGTGTGTGCATATACAAAAGTTACACATATACAAAGTTGTGCACAACTTCAACCTACGTACATACATAACCTTTGTATATGTGTAACTTCCGCATATGAATAACTTCTCATATACATATGTGAATATTGTACATATACAAAAGATATAAGATGCAAAAGATGTGCATATATTTCATATAGAAGTTGCACATACACATAAATTGTGCATATATGAAAATTGTACATATATGGAGGTTGCATATATATAGTGGTTGAACTTATGCATAAATTATCTATAAATACATCTTCCATATATGTGCAACTTCTATATATGTCCATCTACTATACATGTGTAACTTCCATGTGTGTGCATATACAAAAGTTACACATATACAAAGTTGTGCACAACTTCAACCTACGTACATACATAACCTTTGTATATGTGTAACTTCCGCATATGAACAACTTCTCATATACATATGTGAATATTGTACATATACAAAAGATATAAGATGCAAAAGATGTGCATATATTTCATATATGCGTAATTTTTGTATATGCACATATTTTTCGTATATACGTTTATTTCATATATGTGCATTTTTGGAAGTTGCGCATATACAATAAATGTGCATATACGAAAGATATGCATATATACATAAGTTGTGCATATGCAGAAGATATGTGCATATACGGAAGTTGTGCACATATGGAGACTGCCGTATATGCATGTTACAGAAATTGTGCACTTCTGTATATGCACAACTTATGTGTATGCGCATATACAGAAGATATGTGCATATACAGAAGTTGCACATATACAAAATGTATATGCATATTCATAATATATTCACATATACAAAATTTGCGCATATATGAAAGATATGCATATCTTTCATATATGCCCAACTTCCTTATATGTGCATATTTTCTGTATATGTGCATATATTGTTTATATGCACAATTTCCATCTTTTGGACTTGAAAAAGGTGTAAAATGAGCATTATAAAAATATGATTTGTAAATTCTAGAAGACTTGAAGTCTTGGATGTGAAAACCTAGGGCTTGTAGATAAAACCTTAGATATAATGTCTCAAAATTTGCGCATATATGAAAGATATGCATATCTTTCATATATGCCCAACTTCCTTATATGTGCAGATTTTTCGTATATGTGCATATATTCTTTATATGCACAATTTCCATCTTTTGGACTTGAAAAAGGTGTAAAATGAGTATTATGAAAACATGATTTGTAAATTCTAGAAGACTTGAAGTCTTGGATGTGAAAACCTAGGGCTTGTAGATAAAACCTTAGATCTAATGTCTCAAAATTTGTGCATATATGAAAGATATGCATATCTTTCATATATGCCCAACTTCCTTATATGTGCATATTTTCCGTATATGTGCATATATTCTTTATATGCACAATTTCCATCTTTTGGACTTGAAAAAGGTGTAAAATGAGTGTTATAAAAATATGATTTGTAAATTCTAGAAGACTTGAAGTCTTCGATGTGAAAACCTAGGGCTTGTAGATAAAACCTTAGATCTAATGTCTTTGTTGAAATAAGAAACCCTAGTTCGTTCAAGGAAGGAATGACATCATGTTGGTGATGAGGACGAGGAGGAGACCCAAACCGTAACTACTCATGGTCCCTTGTATAATTTGAGTTAACAACTTTATTTATTAACTATGGCCCATTTTCTAATTCATTTCTCTACTTTTTTCTCCAATCCAAAGAACTCTTCAATTCTCATTTATGTCAATATTTTTGCAATGGTTAAAGTATCTTCACATTCAGTGGAATCATCCTTAATTTCACTTGAGGGATAATTGCATATTTTTCCAAATCATTCTAATATGTAACCTTCCATTATAATTTGACATCATCTTCACCTATTATATCATCACTTATCTTGGTGTATTCTTCTAGTGTCTCTCTTCTATTGACACAAACTTATGTTGCCTCCCTTTACTTCATGTGCTCCTTGGGTGTATCTTATGTCTCTCTCTATCCTACTCTACTTTTACTACCTAGTTTGTACTCTCATTAAACTATCCATTTGTACCTTCCAAATTGCTTCAGGTGATGCATTCTTGCATTAGGGAAAGTTTTAGGGGTCAAATTCTGCAAATATTTATAGAGTCTGTATAAAATCATAAGAAATATGAAGATTTTCACAAAAATATTGTTAAACACTTTGCAATTTGCATATTAGGGACAAGTTAGATTCACCAAGGTTTCTACGCTTTATTATAAATTCTCATCTTTAAACATTTCCTCTCATATCCCTTCTTTTTTTCCTTTGAATCCATCTTTCTTTACTCTTTCTAATTCATTGATCCTTCTTATTTCCCCTATTACCTTAGTATGATGGCTTATGGTACCTTTTGTCTATTACCATCTGCATCAAACTCGTTCACATCGTATTCCAATAATATCACTTCTAAGAGCCTTCCTTTTGGTATCGTGAAAAAATGCCTCTCAATTGTGCCAAAAAAAGGTTCTATATTCAATAACAAACTCTACCATACAATCCTCTTTAAGATGATTGAACCAAAAATCAATTCCATGCATCCACTTGCTATCTAATATCCTGAGTCCTTCAACCATTTATTGATGCCAAATTATATGTTGTTGAGAGAGACATATTTTGTTAGTCCCATCTTGTCCTTTCATCCTCTCCTACAATAGACTAATATTTTTTATTTTGTTATCAAAATATATATGCCTTTGATTCCACTATTTTGGATATGTGTAGAATGTTTTATGCTTCTTTCATTGCAAACTCAATTTTCTTTTTGGTAATCCAATCTTGTATCTCCAACTACAATGTTTTCTATGACAAGCCTTATTTTCTCTTCCACAGATCTATTTTTTGTGCCAACAATAAAACCAATTATTGACATTATTATAAATAGATCATTGGTTTGACACTCAATCCAATAATAATATATTGTTATTGACATTTTCAACAAGGAAAATTTTAACAATGGAAACTTATTTTAAAGTTTAGAAACCTTAGAGAATCTTACTAGTCCTTAACATGCAAATTGTAAAATGCTTAGATTTTCTTTTTGTTTTAATAAAAACATCCAAATTTGTAATGATTTCATATATTATCTATAAAATTTTGGTGACACCTAAGGTAAATTGACTTTATACCATAAAATTTGGGCAAATCATTTGCAAAAAAAATGAAGATTTCCAAATCTTGATTTTGGAAAAAGCATGGAAAATTAGCCCAACCGTGAATATTAGGCCCTAAAATTTTCCATAATTTTCAATGCCCTAATTAAGAGTAAATTCTCACCCAAGCCACTAATAAGCTTATGTAAATAATTAAATAGATCACAATATGCCATAACCTAACAAAAAAACATGCAATAATTTACACATTAGAGATGATCAAAGTACAAAATGGGGAACCATATCACATTCGTTTCCATTACAATCTCCTTATGGCTCATACAATTATACCCATAGGGTGTTTCAATCTTTGATTTATTTTCCTTCATGCAAAATCTGACTATAGAATAGCCAACCTTGAACATGTACCCAACCATAGAACCCCTGGGCTCATTTGTATATATAGTACCATATTTGGTAGGATTTTGGCCCTATATATATATATATATATATTAATTACCCAAAATCCTACAAATACGGTGCCAACATCCAAAATAATTTTTTAATTTAGAATATTAAAATTAAATGTAAGATCTAGTATCCCTAATCCAATATCTTTCTCATGGAAGATGGTTTTCCGCCATTGAGAATGTAGCTATGATCAAGTACTTAAAATACAAGAACAAAACAACTAACATGAAAGACTCCAAAATGTTCCCTATGTTTGCTTCAAATTATAGCAAAAGCTACATATAACTTAAATGGAGATAACATAAAGTTGCTAGGCCTTGGTTAAATAATCTAAGAATAGAGAATGATGCAACTTTATTAATACCATTAAAAATACTATCACATCTAAACTTGAGGAGAAATAATGATTGTGAGAAAAAAAATAGATGAAAAGAGAAAATCAAAATATTGTAAAGATATCATTAACCACTATCTAGAATATTAAAAGTATTTTTTTATTATATTTGAAAGAGGATAAGATGTCCTTTCAATGAAAAATTTTATCTTCTTTATAGTATTAAGAAATTAGAGAATAAAAAACACTTCCTTTTATAAATAACTTGCCTATTTGAAATTTTATAAATATAAAGCTTCCTAAATGAAAAAGATTTAAGAAACTTCTCTTTTTTTTTTTTTAAATAAATAAATTAAACATTAAATATTTTTTAATCAAATACCAAATAACCACACCAAAATTAATAAAAGTAAAAGCCACCATTATTATTAAAATAAATCAAGGAAAAAATAGATTTCTAATTTAAATTAAAAAGGTATCATGCCATAACAAGAATAAATAGATTTTATCTGGTATTGGATTTGATTTGCATATAGAAAATAATAAATAACCTTTAAAAAGTGATATTTTTTTAGTTTAAATAATAAATTATATGAAACCCAAAGAATATGGAAACTGTTGGAACATTTAATTTACAAAACAAAATAATATTTCCATTTGACATCCCCATAAAGTGTTTACTGAAATTTTGGAAACCAAAAATGGTTTTCACTGAATAAATTTTGAAAACTTAAATTAAAGAATTTTAATTCTGAAATTTTGGAAACCAGAAATGGTTTTCACCGAATAAATTTTGGGAACTTGAAGCAAAGAATTTTAATTCAAAGTAAGAAATTAGATTAATCTATTTAAGGTATAATCTATAACTGATTACTAAATATCTGATTTAATGCCAAAATATGTTGAACTCGAATTAAATATTCCATATTGAGTTGCAACATTATTTGATTTCAGTGCTCGTTTCCAGAGATTAAGCAACCTAAAGATGAAATATAGGAGTTGTAATGGGATTTTTTTGGATATTTCGGTGACGCGGAAGAAATTGAGGTTAAATCTTGATTTGTTGCAGTTAAAATGGTTTTTTAACTGCATATTTGGATTCGGCACTCTGAAAAATCTCTGGGACGCTTTGATTGTGCAAAAAATAGCTATCAAACTTTTTTAACTGCATATTTGGATTCAGCACCCTGAAAAATCCCTGGGACGCTTTGATTGTGCAAAAACTAACTATCAAACTTGCGATTCCAATAAATAGTTGCCAGATTTTGACAAAAAAACCCACCAAAAAAACTTTCAAAAAGTCGCATTATAGACAACTGTTGAAATATATAACTGCCGTGGAAACCACAAAAGGTGCAAAAACTTGCATCGCAAGGCGGCTCTTCTTTCTGTAATTATTATTCAGTTTGGAATACTTTTGGAAAGCATCAAATTTCATTTCTGTGAAAACCCACGTTATGGTGGCCATCGGTGAAGATTCAGCAATACGTTGTTTACAGCTTCAGCTTCACGTTTATGAGACGAAATGTTTTCCAGAATGGACGCCGGCCTTTTCTGGCTAAACGTGATCACGGCTACTCGTTTAGAGGCTCTTATTTTTAATTTCCAGGGGACGCAGATCTAGCAAGTCGACAACATAGTACTTTTAAAAAACTGGCATGCTGGTTCTACATAATCCCCGATGATTCTGATGGGAAATGCCCCGGAATGGCTAAACAGTGGCCAATTACCCCAGAAAGGGGCTGTTTTGGGGTACTGCGTATTCATAGATACGTAGGTAGCCAATAATGGAGATTGAAACGCATCCATTGAAAAACAGCACACAGAGCAGGCCAGGCCCTCTGGAAACAGTGAAATTCAAAGAACAAAGAAGATGGGATCCCTTTAGAGCACAAATACGTTGCTTGCAACCACAAGTAAAGTTGCCCATTTCTTGGATGGTCGATTGAGTGCCTTACCACAATTTGAGCGAAGAGAGATCCTAATCTTGCTGGTGATTTAGAGGTGGAAAGAGAAATTTTAATCTTGGCGTATTAGTGCCCTAGCTACATCTGCCGCTACAAAATCAGCAAACTTATCCGATTGGGGAACACTGGGACTCTACTCCGCGCACCCAGGTACCAATTCAAAACCCCCTCGGACTCTACGATGGCCATGCATGGGTATGCATATTAATAAGTCCTTGCACCAAACTAATGATTAGCTTAGTGACGAGTTGCCCAATTTGACCCCTCACTGCGGGGAAGAGATACTTGCGGGTATGGGTTAAATTTGGGGTGATCTTATCAGTTAAAGGAATTTTTAATGACGTTTTTATTTTTACACTGTCTATCATATGACTTCTAAAATTTATTTGTACAAGTTTCATCTAATTTCAAATTGTATTCATAATTGTTCAAATTTTCCATTCTGTGTTGTATCATACGGCTCAAGTTTCATTGCTACACTTTGTTTTGAAACCTGCTCATCAAATTTTTCGGCAAATTTTCGAAATTGTTCAAATGTATTAATTTTTTTTGTTTAAGATGGAAATAGTGATAAAATAAATGGGAAATATATGAAACAACAAAAAATAATATTATGAAGTGAAAAAATATATATTCATAATTACTTTCACATGAAAATAATGAATGTTAATACTGTTGCAACAAATTTGACAAAAATAATTCACTTACACATACCATGTTTTCCATTTAAGTCACTACCATGTTAATCCCATTAAAAGAACAATAGTTGTGAAATAATTTTCAAACCAAAAACATAATATGCATGAAGTATGTAAATGTTCAAAAAATAGATTCAATATCATCATGTACACAAACTAAATTTTGGATAGTTTCACCAAAAGAGGTAATTGTCAAAACACCACTATTACAAACATAAAAATAAAAGCAAAAACTTTAAATATTTAAGGTTCTTCTTTCTTTAGCATCTTTCCAGATGTCAAATACCCTATCCTATTCCACCATTGATGAATCAAGCCCTGTTAGAGACACTTGCATCAAGGCATCCAATGCAACTAATGATAGCTTTGTTCTTTGGACATCCTTTATTATGTTTTGTCTTGAAAATCCTCTCTCACAAGCAACTGCACTTGCAGTAATAGTAAGTATCGCCTCCCATAATTTTGACATGTTGGGAAAATATGTATGCAACCCTGTAACATAAAAAATCCTCCATGCATCTTTCATGGATGATCCCTCACAATTAACACGAAGAGTGTCAACAAATGGATGCAACTCTTTCAAACAAGCCTCAAAATCAAATGTAGTTTTGTTTTATTCACTTTGCTAATAAGGATGTTGTAAGTGTTGAAAAATCGTTTCGAGCCAACGCTTTGAATTTCGTTCTCTGCCATGAACATCCTCTAATTAATGGCAAGGGCTAAACAACCTTGCTGAATTGAAAAATGCAAGATCAGGGAATCTTTTGTTCAAATTCTCTACGAGAGCTTGAACATAATCTTTTGCAAGTTGTTTGCAACTTTCTATTGAACCTTCAATACACGGTTTCCATGATTGTTTTTGTATATCAACACAATCAACATATGCATGTGAAATTGCTACAAATCGCAATTCATGCTTGTGAACAAGCCTCTCATCACAAATATCTAGAAAGCCAAATTTAGAGGCATCTATAAATTTAGATAAATAACATGTGCCATCTGCAAATGTGTCGCTTCTTAAAAACCACCTTTTCAAAGTGTTTACTGTGACATCTATGGCTGCCCCTAAAGCGCTGACATCAATGTACTCTTTTTGGAATTGCTTGTTCAACTTGTTTAATTCACACATTATATCTGCAAGCATATGTAAACAAAATTGTACTGAAAATATTCTTGCCTTATCATACCATGAGTCTTTTCTTTCATTTTTCCACAATATTAATATGGGAGGCATAAGTACAAGAAGTCTTTCAATGACTTATCCCCTTGAAAGCCATCTAACTCCAGGATTTGAAGAGCTTGAAGAGTTTCAAGTTGCATAAGTTCATGTAGAGCAATAAGTTGACTATTTCTTTTCGTAGAATTTTGCATCCAAGAATATACCTTATTTGCTAATTTCTCAATAAATAATAATTAAGGTATTTTTTTTGAAGCATCTGATGCGGCTAAGGCTTCACGATGAGCAATGCAATGAACACCTACAAGATTAGGTACATCTTTCTTCAAGAAAGTGATAAAACCATTTTCATTACCAACCATTGAAGAAGCGCCATCTGTGGAAACTCCTATCAATTTTTCTATTGAAAGGCCCCTTGATTCCATTAAATGTTTGATTGTATCATAAGTTGTTTTCCCTCTTCCATCACAAACATTTATGAACTTTAAAAACTGTGAAATTGGAGGACCCAATCCTTTTGAGTTTAAAAACGTGGCATAAACCACAAGATGTTTTTCTAAACTACGGTTTGTACTTTCATCCAACACCAATGAAAAAAAGGGCTATCTAACATTTTGGAAGTTTGTAGCTCTTCAAGATATTGAGATATAGCAAAAAGGAATTCTTTTGCAGCCATGTGATTTGTATATGATGCATACTCTTTGTTCTTTGGCATATTTGACTTGTGTAAAGACATTGTAAACAAACAAAAAGATTCATATTTTGAAAGTGGTGGATCCTCTTGCACCATCCAATATACTAATTTCATAGTAGTGATGACTCTTTCTTTGTTCATATCATCAATGCATGTAATGTGTTTTGTAATAGACTTCGCCTTATTCTCATTTCCACATATCCACTTTGCCTATGAGAGTTTATGAATGCTTGAATTAGCATGAACAATTATAGAATCATGCTGCAATGTAGAGCAACCAGTCCCAATTCCCCATGGCCCCATTGCCTTATGCATTTCACAATATATGCATTTCGTAATTGTTTTTCCTTCATGTTTTGCCTCTTTCAACCACTTATACTTAGTTTTCCACTGATCACGAAACTCTCTTTTTACTTTCATTTTTCTTTTCTTTTGGGTGCTAAGTTCTCCGTGGTGAAATTATTCATCACTTTTTTCATTATGCTCCAAGATATCATATTCTTTATTATGCCCCAAGACATCTAAATATTCATTTAGATCAAAATCATGATCTTCTTTATCGGGCAATGAAGCTTGAGATGTATTAGACCATCCAAAGAATTTTTTTATAGAAAGTTGATTCCCTTTTTTTGAAGACATTTTTGATGTATAGTACCTATATAATAAAAATAAAGTATTTAGTATATATGAATTTCATTTCATCAACTAAAACTATATTAAAAAATAATCTTGCAGTGATACAAGAAATGATATTAACCAAAAAATATACCTATTTATTCATTATAATATTTAAAAAAATCCCTGTTAATTCTTTATAGTATTTAATATTTTCTCAAGAGTAGCTTTCACAGATAAGGACTAAAACTTCCATGGTGGCCAGAATAAACTTGGACGTTAAAACTCCGAAATTATAAGACAAATCAGCTACCTAAAAATGGGAAGAAATTGGAAATATCAGCAAAAATCGAAAACATCTCCAACACTTTTAACTTATTAGATTATTCCCAGAACTTAAGAAATAAATCAGAAATCTCGGGAAACTGGAAGCTTCCCTGAACTCGAAATAGTTTTGTATTGTAGTACTTGAAACAGGTTGTTTTTCTCACAGTGAAGAATAGATTTCTCACTGCAACACCTCATAGACAGCTCAAAGGGGGGTGCAGAATACAAAGGTGCCGGTTCTATTCCCAACATTCACTTACAGTCTCGTCCCATCTGACTATTTCAAGACACCCTTTTAAAGCCATCATGCAAAGGATATACAAGAAGCCATTTCTAGAGGATCTATTGACCAGAAAGGTCTTTGGCCTTTTCCTGAATCACTCGTCCCTCTGAATCTCTGATATAATTACCCGTCCATGCAATCAAATGCCTGTACAAATCATTTAATTAAACTGAGAATGCAATAAATTCCACTCGATTCCTTCGAGGAAATTGGGAATAATCCATGTGTTTGTTTTGACAATTAATTCTGAATTTGCTAACTGCATATGGTTAATGATAATACATGATAAAAAACACGTTGTGCTTCAATTATCATCAGTTAAGACTCGCATTCTTCTTGAAAAGCAGGGATTGTGGCTTCCAGTGGTGTGGAAGAATTGAATTTCCATATCTCATTAGTTCTCATCGTTTTTAGTTGACAGCTGGATAAATTCTACCCACCCAAACAATCCACCTCCTCGCATTAGTTATAAGATATTGCTTTAGCTATGTCGCATACCTACACTATCAGTATATAGCCTTTTAAAAGAAACATTGAGTCTTTGGAAACCACTTAGACTTCTGACATTTAAGTGTCACTTACCTTCTTTAAACTATGAATGTAACTCAACTTTGTTTGCCGAGTCCATTAATTCCATCAAACTTATCATATCTTTTAGATTTTAACCAGAATCAGAGCATATATACGTCATTGTGACTTTGGACGCTAACCTCCTCAGGCAAGCAATTGGCTCACGGATTTTTCCTTTTGTCATGTTTTTCATACTTTTCCTTTTATCATGAAATGGGCAGTACTGGTTTACTAGTAGAAAATGTTTTGCATGGTCTTCAAGTTTAATTTTGTAATATAAATTGAAATTTTCCGTCCACAAATCAGTCTAGGTTTAAAATAATGTTTACAACTTCATATCAATTTATGTGTTTTACTTATGCACGCATAAAAGATGGACTCAAACTACCAGTAACGTCCAAAACTTTCTCAGATAAAAACAAACAGCATCCCAGCAACTCCAACCAATGGAGGCATTTCTGTTTTGAAAATTAGAGGAAGTATCTAGTCATACTCCAACGATTGAGTAATTAGATTGTAAATTATAACAAACCTAGTTTCTAGTTTAAGGCGGATGTAGATTTGAAGATTTGAAGTTGAATCTTTGCAACATGCAATCCACACGGCAAATGAAAAAGGAGTAAATGAATGTTTCTGGTCATATTGTATGAATAGGACATAAATGTCTGTCATATGGTGGTCACTTCTACAATGGCAACGGTTTGTTATTATACCCAGAATTCTATAGAAAGAGTCGTAGCATGCAATAGAGGAGGAGATGATGGCCCTTTTTGAATCAATGTAAATCTTGATATTAGTGCATTTATCAATTTGTAATCGTTTGAGAATGCTTCAAGCCTCTTTTTTGTTCTGTCATAAAATCATCAAGAAACTGTACCAAACATTGTATTGAACAGACACATCAAAACAAAGAGCACTTCATCTCCTATTCAGGCCTCAAAAACCTACCAAAAGATATTAACTTGGGGGACCGAGGGTCCTTTTCAAGCAGGCTTTCGTGACTGGCTTCCTTTGACATTCTAACCACTTCATAGATTTCGCCACCATATGAAGAGTAAGAAACAGTCAATGAAGTCCAAGATCATATTGCACTTCCCCAGACAAGACTTGTAGACTAAAAAGGAGAATCTGTGTGGAAATAAACCATAGGTTTACTTGATTAAGAAGAAACATTTTTATATTTCTGTACCAAACTACCCCAAAAGGAATTCGTGAAAAGGAAAATCACACAAACTTTCATGCTGAAGTACATGCAATTATTATTTACATGGATTGCAAAAAGACACTTTTTTTTATTATTCCCAATTTCCCAGGAAGGATGGGCTTGACTCTGGTTTAGTTTACATTTAAGGGATCGTTACCTCATCCTCAGTATTTGTGCTTCCCTAATTTTCTTAACATTTTCTGAGCTTATTCGATTACAACATTCATTTTATTATACATAGAAATCAAGTTTAACATTACACTTCTATTTAGTACATACTATTTATTTATTTTCTTGTATAATAAACTTGATCTTGCAGGTTAGCACTTAAAATGTAAATTATACATCACTAACCAAGTTGTTCCCACGAAACCGATTATGAGTCATGACTATTGAACATCAAAGTGATGGAGTTATATATAAATTGCAAAAATAGGATAATTTACTTTTTTACGCATTTGGGTTTGAAGAGGACAGTTTGGTTTAATAATCAGTCAAACTAGCCAATTCTAATTTGAACTGGTTGATCCAAGAAGAACCCTAAAAACACACACCCAAACAGAAAAAATAGAACTTTGGTTGCCAACTTGCCATGAGCAACGTGTCTCCGTCACGTGGAAAATTCCATGAACAATAAGGTTTTACACAAGACAATCATTGCTCAAATAAAGACTCCAGTTGTCTATATATCAAAGCCGTGTGTCTAATGTATTGGGTTGGGCTAGAAATTTTCTGTATATGAATGAAACTAAAATCAATATCTCTTTTTCGTGTTGTGTAAAACTTCATGTCGAAGGTATACCCTGGAAGCCTGAGTGCTACAGGCTTGTTTCCTGCTGTTAACACCTTCCTCTATCCTCAATTTATTTCAGGCATCCCTCATTGCTTTTCCCGGCGAAAAAAGTTATGGAAGAGTGAAATTTTCTCTCAAAAGTATTTAAATGATGCCCTACAAAAGATTGCATCCTCTAGTCTTCCAAAAGAGGTGAGACAGTAATATGAATTTCACATCCGCTAATAAACATCATATATCATTATTGGTTGGCATCTGTGTTTTATAGTTTCAATTTTATCGATGGCAGATAGAGTATTAAACATTCCTATACAGGAGCAATGAGAAAGCTTCTTATCTATCGTCTTCTACTCTTTTTAGATATTTGGAAGAAGACACGAGGCATTATATTGGTACATCGAACATTCCTTTATTGGAGCAGTATGTTTGTCCACATGTCAAATTAATTTGTGGATCGTCTAGCATATGTCCTTAATTTTTATGACATCCCTGCAATAAGTTAAGCAGGTCTATGGGAGCTGCCATTTTCTTCAATCAATTGAAGTACTCGTGTCTTCATTTTTCTTTTGGACAGCATATGCGCGACTTGCCATACAGCTCGACATAGTTCTCTTATGAGTGAGGAAAAGCACAAATTGTTTGTAACAAATATGGCAATAAATGCCTTGCATCAGTTTGTGGCCATGTATTATTGATTGCAAAAATAGATTTGAGCAGTACATGTTAGGCTGCAGTTCTCTTCCCTGTTTTGGGAGTCAATGCCATGTACTGTATATTTTTGTAACATAATATGACAAGAGAGCAATTATTTATTTCATTTTATCAAAGCTATGTTTCTTTCTCTGGAGTGTTGCCCTCTTTGCTGCTGCTTCTGGGCAACGTTACATTTCCTGTCAATAAGAGAGAAAACATTACAGGAGCGAAGAACCAACTTTGCAGGGCAATGGAGAGAACATAATCCTATAATTCCCTTTGACAGTTCAAAGGAATGGATCAGTGCAGACAAGGGCTGGGAAGCCTGGCATTTCAAATTCCATAGACTTCCCAATGAATTCAATGGACTCAGCACGGAAACCTTCCAGTCCCCAGAGCCTTTCATTGCATTAAATTCGTGTGATCTACAGGAAATCAATTTCAATCCCTTGATTGGCTCCAAGAGAAAACCACAGTCAGTTCAGTGCATTCTTCCTTTGATGCATGGGAAAGAGAGTATGGGCTTTAGGGTTGCTTGTAACTATTTTGAGGTCTCCATAGTTGCCTACAAACCCAACGCGAAGAAGAAGACGAAGAGTATTGGGATTGTTGATGGCAATCTGGCTATTGGGTTGGCTTGCAGGCCGACCCCTCCTTTCATATTTCCTGGTCTAGATGATGTTTCGATTGGATTTCATTCCAAGAAGGGGGAGATATTCATTGTAGGTGCAGGAGAAGTATGTTTCTTTGGCAATCCCTGGAATAGAATCAGATCCACCATCGGTTGTGGATATGATATTAAACAAGGACTTTGTTACTTTACTCAAAACAATAGTCCTCCTGTGTTCACTACATTTGGAGTTGCAAATTGTATTGAGAACAATATGTTCCCAACCACTGGAGTTGACTGCGATGTGACTGTGTTTGTCAATATGGGCCAGATTCCAGAATAGCTTTCAATGCATGCCTGTTATGATTGCAAATCAAGTCTCATTCTACAACCTAGGTAAGGGATCCATAATCCATTAGCCTTGATGTTTTGGATATTGCTTATTGCTAGCGTTCACGTGTTCACTGTATTGATCTAAGATTGTCCTAAATGAACTTTGGATTGTTAATAAACACAACCTACAAGATATATAGTCTTCCTCCAGGTGGGCATCTCCCCATGTCCCCTACACATGTTGTAAAACACCTCACTTCCCTCTGTGAAACATGCAATCCAAGAATAGATCCATGTTAAGGGGACACTAGCAAATTAGTAGTCCAGGGCCTGGAGTATGGTTGGCACACAAATCTCCCAAGACTAGAAGCAAGAATGTACATGGAAGTATTTCCACAAGACACTATATATGAGTAGGTTCATTATTCTATTATGTAACATCCAATTTTACTTCCATATCCTAAAGATTTGGTAATATTACTTAAACGTTTAGTTGAATGCAAAAATGCTCGTCTCATACATAAAGCATATATGTTGAGATAAATCCTACCCTCTATCAAGAAATGTGTCTTTTGATTGATGCATGCCGCCATTTTTAAATCAATCCTGTTATCATATGGATTTCACTTGATTATGGGCTGGAATAGTTACAATACATAGCCAAGTATACATAGCAACATCCGAATGTATGTTTAATGAATATACAACCAAGCTGAAGTGTGTATACATATAAATAAATTGGGTATAGCTGATTATGGTTTGGGATCTAACCTGATAGCTTTTTGCACAATGAGATCATCAGGATTCATGGGGATTGAAGAAGGCATTTATCCGGTGTCATCCTCTTGCTACTCCCACTGAAACCAATGCTTGTGGATACGCTGGTTTTGATATCCCTCTCAAATGTCTATTTGACCCATTTACACCAATTCTCTGCACAAATTCGGCTGAATTCGAAGTTCCAGCAGGTTTTTCTTATGCCTTGCTCCTAAGTCCTCACCAAAGTCATTGACTCACCACATTGTTGAATAACTTACACATTGCGGTGGATTGGAATTTGAAAATTGAGACGAATTGGAACTTCGAACTGGAAGTTACAACTTGCAAAAATCACCATAAATTAGGTCGCTGCAGTGGGTAGCTGGGAATTAATTACTGTTAGTACCATAGCATTTACGGTTTTACTTGTTGAAAATTAGAAACTGATATAATATCAATAATATTTATAATTATGAATTAGAAACTAATACCGGTAACGGGTTATGGGTGTCAGGTGGATTATACCTATTAGTAATTACCGTGGATTATTAAATTAAACATTAAAAATGTTGATAAATTCTCCATTCAGCGCAACTTGCAAGGTTATATATATATATATATATAATATTTTTTTTAACTTTTAATTTTTAAACATGTTTTTAAAAATTAATGGCAAGTTACACATGACGTAGAGATTTGAAACTAGAATGTATTTTACTTGTAAGAAAGCTAAATACGAGTATATAAACGTCAAATTTAACCTTACTTGCTAGTAAAATTATTTTAATTCTGGAGCAATGTATCATGAAGTTTGGAAATTGCTTCTGCAACCATTACGTTGTCCTTTTCTTAAGCCTTCATAAATTGGTGCTCTGTGCCAAGAAAAAATCTAAGGCTAACATACTTTCACGTCATTCAAGCTCTCACATGCTATCTTGTTTGGAAATCGAAGCAGTAAAAACCTGCGGAGTTGCAGATAGTTAAACAAATACAATGTATCAATAGCTTAAAAATGGCGATGTGTAATATGCAATGTATCAATACCTTAAAATTCAAACAAATATAACATCTATGTAAAAGCATACCCATGCCCAAAACACTATGAAACTCATAACAATCAGACTAGAACTTTAAAAATATACCAAGACCTTAAAAATGACTTCATGTAAAGGTTTGGTAATGCACGTTTTGTAGGTAGCTGTTCTATACTGATCCATGCAGCTTTGGTTAGTGTTTGGATGGTGGACAAAACACTTTAAATTTCATAAGTCAACGGACGTATATGGTTGGACATAAATTTTATAGTTTCAAGATTAATTAATTTTTTTCCTAAACTATTGTGCATATTAAAAGGCATTTATTAAAAGTCACTTGTCATGAACATGGCATATGGCTCCATGTAACAAGGTTTGTCATGATCTAAACATGTTTTCAGTTAGAAGTCAAGCATCAAGATCGTGCGAATCAACTTTAATTACTTAAAATATATATAAAATGGAACCCATAGATCCAATTAATTGGCTTTCAAAGTTAGTTTAACTAGGATGGATTCAAATATTGAAGATATATGAAGACTTTTATTTATGTATATCATTATTATTTTGGGCAGCAGTTCAAATATTTCAAATATTATAGTTAGTTTATATATTTTAAAATTCAATAATTAAACTAAATTCCGGAAATATGAGCTAAAATTGTATAATAAAAGATGGATAAAATGTTTCATTTATTAGTCCCTGCCCTTCCGGGCTGGCAGGGACTATAGTAATCGCCCTTCCGGGTTGGCAGGGACTATAGTAATCGATTTGGAATGCTAGCATTACTTTGGCCCTAAAACCAACGAACTTGCACGATAACCAACCAACCTTATGTAAGGTAAAACAAAGTTCATTTCATGAAATGAGAACCCAGCACTATATTTTATATTTTATTTTTCTCTTAACCAATGAACGGCTTTTCCATCTTATTTGGCCTCAAAACGAGACATACGGGCAGGTATATGGCTCAAAAGTTAGGACAAGGTCATTTGACAGTGAGTGAGTTCATATAACATGACAACGAGTTCATGAACTAATGCTAAGATTGCATTAGCATTAATCTCCTAACATTTAATGTTAGGAGAACTAACAAAACTTGTACTTATGTTAAACCATAAGTATGGTGGCCGTGCTGTGTCAAACAATCCCTGCTCCGTGTCGAACAATCCCTGCAGTGCCGTGTCAAAACGGTAATTTGCATGAAAACAACAGCCTGCCTTTAAATTGTTTGTTCTCGGTAGCCAAACTTGGATAGTCTGTAAGATAGTCTGTAAGATCAAGGCATGACCGCTGAATCAGAGCAAGATCAAGGCATGACCGCTGAATCCTTGGCGGAGAAGAAACAACCTGTCGCTTGGCGAAGAAGAAACAGCCTGCAAAGCTGCTTTGCTGGTTTCCTGCGAAGAAAGGAACAAAGCGTGAGAATTCTACTTTGTTAATTTGACAGTACAACTTTTATCGTTTAATTTGATGCAGAAGCCAACTTACTATTCATTGATTCTCCAGTGGGAGTGGGTTTCTCCTACTCCAATACTTCGGCTGATTACAATACAATTGGAGACAACATAACTGGTGAGAATTTGATTTTTTTGGTTACCCATCTCTTACAGATTACTGAAAAAAACTTGAAAATGTGGCATATTACTAATTTCTTAGTGCTCTGAAATGTTTCCTCAGCCATAGATACTTACATGTTCCTTCGGAACTGGTTCAAGAGATTTCCCCAGTATAGAAGACATGATTTCTACATTGCAGGAGAAAGCTATGGAGGCGAGTTCGATCATATTTCAGATATTACAACCTTTTACTTTGCTAATATATTCTAATTACGGCCATGTTCATTGTACAATATTGGTATTCATAATTGTTCATTTTATTAACAGGGAAATACGTTCCCGAGCTAGCAGAGGTAATTTACGATATGAACTCCTCCTATAACAGTCAGACTTATATAAACCTCAAAGGTTTCATGGTAAGTATCGGGCTTCAGTATTTCCTCGTCTCATTGCTTAGTTATGATGAAGATTATGAACAATTTGCTCATTATAATTGAACTTTTTTTGTTGTAGGTGGGAAACCCAGAGACACACGATGGTTATGATTGGGAGGGTTTTGTAGATTATGCATGGAGTCATGCAATTGTGTCGGATGAAACTCATAGAATCATTAAAGAGAATTGTAATTTTTCCAGTGATGATACGTGGGGAAACCAAAACTGTACAGAAAAGGTAAATGAAATTTTGAAGCAGTATAAACAGATTGACATGTATAGCCTATACACACCTACATGCATTGAGAAAAGCAGCATTCTTGCAAACAAGTCGGAGACTGAAAAGTTCAAATATTCTACTACGGTATATTCCTATTTCTCAAATTTCTAGTTGGCTACTTCATTAGATCTTCCGATTTCTCAAATTTCAGTTTGGCTACTTCGTTAGATCTAGATTAGATGTTCCATTGTCCACTGCAGAGCTTAATTGTTTTACACTCCTTTGTTGTACACTGAAAACATAGATTGTCAATTCCACCAAATTGGAACTTAGATTGTCAATTCCACCAAATGGCAAAAACAGTGTCCACGGTCTTACTGAAATTTAAAATTCAAGAAATTGCGTAACACAGCAAACAACGAAATTTCGAACAGCTTATAGAAAAGCCTGAAGCCAAATCAATACCCAAATATCGATCACAATTCAAATGATAAACGATCCGCAACAGTAAGATAAGGGGAAAAAGGGGATTTTGGGCACCCTACCTGAATGTTTGAAGCTCGAGCAATGCAGTGAAATTACGCAGAGGAAGCAAGCGAGAAGTATTCAACTACTCCCTCGGACATGTCGCATTCCACAGCACCGAAAACGCTCATTTTCTTCCCCAACAGGTACAACAGGGAGACGATGAGCCACAACAAGCCTAATTAATTTCCATCTGGGAGGCAAAGGCTCGATTAACCAGCAGCAGGCGGGCTATAGCGCTCTTCACCAGTTCTCCGGACAGGCACGTGTAATGCATGCACGTAAACAAGTAAACAAGTAAATTGGTTTGGTTATTATTAAGTATTTGCTTTTAGGCTCTTAAAAAATATGGAGGGCAACAGTCATTTGTTGAATTAAAACTATATTCAATATATTTAACCTCAGGAGAATTTTAAACCATGCAGTCTCAATCCTTACGATCCTTTTTGTGGTGTGGGCTCGGCATTGTCTGGGCTACTATCGGGCTGGCACATTGTAAGAATTTTAGAGCCCATATTTACATGGACTCTAACATTGACAAGATGTATGCCGCTTCATTGCGTCCTAAGTGTCCCAAAACCAACGGCTCCGGAGACAGCAACCTATCGCCATTGGATTATATGACTCCCACTGTCTTTGACAACAACTATTACATCAATCTGAAGAACAAAAAAGGACTTTTCCACTCCGATCAAGCACTCTTCAATGGAGGTTCCACTGATTCCCAGGTGACCACCTACAGCTCCAACCAGAACACTTTCTTCTCGGATTTTGCTGCCGCCATGATTAAGATGGGGAATATCAAACCACTTACGGGTACCAGTGGAGAAATCCGCAAGACTTGCAGAAAGCCTAACTAGCCGGCGTCGTGAGCACATTAGCATGATCACTTTCATCGTCATGTTGTCTTGTAATTTGTAATACAGATATTCCGTTTGTCAGCATAGATAGAATACTTAGTCTGTTGTTTAGATCAATGTAATAATGTCACTAATAGATTTAATAGCATGATCACTTTCATGGTCATGTTGCCTTGTAATTTGCAATGTAGGTATTCCGTTTGTGTGTAACACCTTCAGGTCACATAAAATGACTGAAGTTATTAATTTAATTTTGTCAAATGTTAAATTAGATTTATTACATGTGAATGATTTAATATTAACTCAACACGTGTATCTCTGAATGCCAAGTTCTTTGACATGTTCGATATATGATTCTGTGGGAGCTAAAACCATCATAGCATTGGGAAGAACACTCATCACTTTACCGAGCCGCATCCCGCAATGATCTCGAATTTCGGTATGTCTTCCAAGATAAGCTTGTAATCATGATAGAGATGTTAACAAAGTTATTTCACAAGCTCTGAGATGCATATTTTCATGTTAGGGGCTTTGACATGTTGATATATTAGTCACCTCACGGGGAGCTAAAGCGCTAAGCCATCAGTCGCTAAGAGCTAATTTAGTGAGAAAAGTTGTAACTAATAGAAGTGAACAGCTAAACTCTTGGTTCCGGAGAAGTAAGCAGCTCTGTACCACTTTCTTATAAGCGGCTATTACGATCGCAACTGAATCCGGCGGGTCGCAAGGTCGGCTAGAATTTGATTGTCCCTCGTCCGCACTTCAGATAACCATGCAGGCAATCAATGGCTGGCTGGCAAAGGCAGGGATTGTCCCTCGTCCGCACTTCAGATAACCATGCAGGCAATCAATGGCTGGCTGGCAAAGGCAGGGACTAGCTGCCACGCAGCCTGTCTTGTTTAATTTATAAGCAGAAAGCTCATACTTCCGTGACATTTCTTACACTTAATTGCATATTAATGTTACAATTTAATAGTCGTCTTTTTGAGGCCGCCATTTTATGCTCTTTATAATGATGAGTGGGTGGGTACTCGGGAAGTGCTAAGGCGGATTTCACATCACATTTATATATCGTTGGCACTTATTTACGCGGTAGGATATATTATACAGTCAGTTTTTATTTTCACTTTTATAGCATTATAAATGCTATTTGATATGCGAGGGGAATAGTCCTGGAATGCCTTTTTCACGCTCGTCTTTTCTCTCCATGTGTTGTCACTCAGAGGGCGATGGTTATTCCCCTCGTATGTCATTATAATGTTATAGATGTGGAAATATGAACTGCCATATTATATATAGGAGTCATCTACTGAGGTGGAGAAATTGTTTGGAAAGTTGGACAGGGAAAAAAGTGATTGGAATTTGAGAATTTTTTTTAGATATAATGTTTGAATTATATTTTTGATGGTAGAAATAGATTTTGCACCCTCAAAATTTTTAAAAACACTTAAAATTATAAATTTTGACAATTTTTATTAAAATTTACAAAAATATTTAAATTTTTTCTAAAATATGACCAAAATTTTCATAACTGAAAAAAAATAATCATTAAACATAATCATTAAAGTACGACATATATATGCTTCGAACTTGATCAAATTATTTGGACAGATGCCTTGACATTTTGTCTGTCGCGAATCGTTCACATGTGGCGGATGACTCAATGTTTGCTGGAATATTGACGGCGAGGTATTTATTGATGTTAAGGCGGTTTACGTCACTTCCTATATTAATTTCCCCTTTCTAAGCGAAGTATTTCCGAATGGTATAATCCTTTTGATTACTAAAATTCGAATGGACAAACTAAATGATAAATGTTTGGCTCATTAAATTTTTGTGGGATTTTCAATGATTATATTAACTTGCGGCAAGAGTTAATCAGTTTGTTATAGGACATTAAATGACTGGTTAGTTACATGCTCTTTAACTTTATAACACACCTTATTATTTTTCATTTATTTCGTTATACGCGTGGGTGTGTTATAAAGTTAAAGGGCATGCAACTAACCAGTCATTTAATGCCCTATGCCACGATGGTTAGCTCTTGCCCTAACTTACCCACGGAAAATATTTAAGAAAATTAATCAACTTATAAATATTTATAATTTAATAATGGAAAATATTTATAAGATTGACCCATGTTTTTGAAGCATAATAAATAATCATAACAATAAATTCAGTAGTTTTTTTTTTTT
The DNA here is from genome assembly GCA_000404065.3 of Pinus taeda. Classification (NCBI taxonomy): domain Eukaryota; kingdom Viridiplantae; phylum Streptophyta; class Pinopsida; order Pinales; family Pinaceae; genus Pinus; species Pinus taeda. The sequence continues at coordinate 9,504 of APFE030432427.1, read as the reverse complement.
CATTTAAAAAATGTTTTCAACGGATTTTCAATGACTCTAGAGTAACTTAACCATGAAAGTTAATCAATTTATGGATGTTTATATTTTAATAATGGAAAATATTTATGAGATTGGGACATTTTTTTAGAAGAATAATAAATAAACATAACAATAAATGCGGTGGTATTGTTCTAGAGTAACTTACCCATGAAAGTTAATCAATTTATGGATGTTTATATTTTAATAATGGAAAATATTTATGAGATTGGGACATTTTTTTAGAAGAATAATAAATAAACATAACAATAAATGCGGTGGTATTGTTGTTTTTATTTTTAAAGGTTGTATTTTAGATTTAAAAAAACAAATGATTTAATGTATTGCGAGATAAATACAAGAGATAAATTAATTAGTTTTTACGCTAATTTTCATAAGGGAGAGAAGCTATATAGGAAAATTACATGGTCAAAATTATCTAATAATTTGTGGAAAGGCAAGATATACTCATACTCATAATGCAATAGAAGAAATGAGGTTGCCATATCATTACATGATGAAGGTTCAAGTACTTTTAATTTATTAATTGTTAAGATAGTGAGTTCAAATAGTAAAATTCTAGCCTTGAATTAACAAAAGACTAGAATTATAAAGGAGTTTGAATTAACAAAAGATTAGAATTATAAAGGAGTTATTGAAGCGTAAGGAAGCTTTACATCTTGTTATGGTTAGATGTAAATGTCGTGGAGACTAAATTTGTAAATCTGTCTTATGTTTGGTTTATTTATTATGGAGTTGTTTTTAGTGCTATTTTTTGGACTTTTTGGACTTTCTGGTGTCGGAAGAAACATTTGAGGTGAAATCTTGATTTGTGTTATTTAAACTAGTTTTTTGTAATGCCCTATTTAACCTTATCCTGCAAATTTTACTAAGTGTTTAATTTTTTTTTAAATTTGGACTTATAATTATCAAGAAATATTGGTACATACCTACATTGGTGAAACTGTAAATTTAGTACTGATATAAATTTTGTTATTATTCCCAATTTAACTCCCCAAATTTTTAAATTTTGAGAAGACATAGTCTTATTCTATTAATTACCAAATTATATATATATTCATACCTCATTCCCAAAATGTCCTCTCATATTTTCTTGGGAGAAAGCATAGTCCTCTCCAATTAATTACCAAATTATATATATTCATCTGTCATCCCCAAAATGCCTTTTCATATTTACTTGGGAGAGGATATTCTCTCTATATACCAATTATATATATATATATATATATATATACCTCATTCCCAAAATGTCCTCTCACATTTACTTGGAAGAAGACCTGGTCCTCTCTAATTAATTACCCAATTTATATATTCATCTCTCATCCCCAAAATGTCCTCTCACATTTACTTGGGAGAAGACCTGGTTCTCTCCAATTAATTACCATTTTATATATTCATCTCTCATCCCCAAAATATTTACTTGGGAGAAGACATTGTCCTCTCCAATTAATTACCCAATTTTATATTCATATCACATTTCAAAATGTCCTCTCATGTTTACTTGGAAGAAGAAAAGTCAATTGTAAGGATGTGAGAGAAGTTATGACATTAATAAGAGATGGTTGAGATGGAGAAGAGAAGGGGGCATAAAAGGGGAAGGATGAGGGGAGGAAGGGGGATCTTTGGTCTTGCTTTGGTTTTGGTTGGGTTGTGGTTTTGGAGGAATTGTTTGAGAGAGAGGAGGGGAGTATTGTTTTATTTTGGACACAGTACATCTGGTTAGACTTGGGCTCCGAGGGCTAGGAAACCTGTCGAGGTTTTCTGGGTTAGGAATTACTTTCTAGTAGGGTGGGAGGTAAATCCAGTCAGTAGTCAAGAGGAGCGTTCCAGCAGGAGTAACAGCTCAAGGGCATCTCCATCGGGACATCGGTACATGTATTTCTCTATGCATAGATTACTTATGTAAATGTTTGAAATAAAATATTCACTATTTAAATTGTAGGAATTAGATTTTAAATGGTAAAATATCATCGTTTAAATGTCTTGTCAGAAAATAAATTATTGCCCTTTTATTGAATTTAAAATTAAAGAATATAGATCTGGTAGAGGACCCTAAGAGGGGACCTTACACGTGGTATCAGAGCAGGTTCGAAATCTCGACCCAAGACCCACTAAACACGAATCTCCACTAAATAAAAAAAAAAAGGTATGTGGAAATGATTTCTCTACATTACTCTCAATAAGTCATCGTTTCAATAAATTCAATGCATTGGCTTCTCACGGTCTGCTATCCTTAACTACCAATTCAAACAAAATCAATTATTTAGAAAATACTCGTTCCATTTTAAACGACAATAGTTACAATGTTGACTCCCTATAAGATTCAATCTGGATATTCAACTAGCGCATATGACACTGCAATCTCAGTTTCATAGTCCACCTAGGTTGTTATGTAGTGAAGATATCTATTACGTCTCCAAGTGTAATAACTAACTATCATACCCTTGTGAAGATGATGGGATACTTTGGTATATTAGGAGAAGGAGTCGTTTTCTATGTATCAATTTCTTTAACATGGTCAGCATAATTTTTACCAATACACATTATCGCTCCAGAAAGCATAGGCATGGGAGCAAGCAATTTCACATCTTCTATTGGGATACTTGGCCCTTCAAGCTTTATACAACTGTGAAGAAAGTCCCAATGATTGATGACATCTATCATATTGTTAATATGAGATGTATCAATGTTAGCCGATAGGTTGACCACTTGTTCCAATGGCCAAATGGACCCTGTTGGGTAGCGGAAGCCTCGTGCAATGGTTGGAAGGCTCGAAACTGGACGTTTTGGGTAAAGTTAGGGTAAAGACTTTGCTGAAAGTGCAGAGCACGAATTATAATGGGTTGAGTCAAAGGGTAGTCCGCTCGAAAATAATGTAAAGTGGGATCGTGGGCCAGGGAAGGGTATAAATAAAGCGAGGCTCTATGGGTAGAGGTAGTAGAGTTTTGGATAATCAATCTGGAATATGGAATGTAATGGGAAGATAGTTTGAAAGTGTTTATAAGTCTGAGTCAAGGGTTGGGATAGTAGATAGAGGCTCTGCATCTGTGTGCATAGAGGCCTATAAAGTCCGCAATTATGTGCGCAAACCCCTGCAGCTGAGTGCGTAGGGAAGATCTGAATGTATTGAGAATAAGTGGAAATAAAGATAAGTTTCTTCTGAAAATTTGTATTCCTTCTAGGTTGTTGCAAATATGACTTTCATAATATATGTTTAATTTAAATTGCTTATTGCATGAATGAATGTAAATTTGGGTTCATTTTAATGCGCGAATCCATTGTGTTGGTTAAATGTTTGCTTAAAGATCCTGTTAAGTTGTAACTGCATCCTCCAATAGAATAATGCACTAATAAATATAATCAATTTGGATCTGAGCGAATACCGAGCAACGCGAAGCTTTAGGCCAGTGCACAAAACCTCCAAACCACACCAAGACATCCCTAGGGTGAGAAAACCTGGTTCTAGCACCCTCCCCTACTACCTCGGGTGAGACTTCAGTCTGCGCTCTGCAAGTTGCTTCCGAAAGGGCTAGTAGCTACAAGATTTGTTTGGATAAATAACTCTTCCAAACCTGGGTCAGGCCCACATAAGCCAACAAATGGTTCTGCTACCGGGATCGGGATCTTCCTAAGGGGTGTCTAGTGTGGGAACACTGGAATCCTATGAAGAAAGAGCTTGAAGATTAGTGGGATCTGAAGCTTCACGAGTTCGCGGTTCAAGAAAGCAAAAACTCTCGGATATCGGAGGAACAGTGGTTGGATTGCTATATGTTCACGGATATACATGAGATCTTCTTCGTAACATTTCTAATAGAAATGTACGAGTGGATTGCGAAGTTAGCTGATAGTGTGGGGAGGTGCAGATTAGACCAGCCGATATTGTGGACTCCAGAACTGGTGTGCAGGCTGAAAGCCACCGATGATAGACTTGCGTGTGTGGCGGACCACTGGTTAGATCAGATCATAGGGGGATTTATCACTGAATTCGAGATAGATACAACCATAAGTTATAGCGAGGTAGAAAGGCAATTTCTCCAAGGACCGCGGGGTAGGTACATCATTGAATACTTGGATTAAGATGTTGTTGTGTGAAAAATAGATCCTGCAAGTATATTAATGTCTGGAGTAACGCGGAGCGGAAGGGGTTATCGAAGAGCAAGAGAAGTAGAGAACAACCCTTTGATTTCTATCTCGCGGGAAAGCGAGGAGGATCTTGAGAGGTTCTCACCAGGAAGTGTGGTTCGATTGATTAAAGAACGCTTCCCACTGATACCACCTCCATTTACACCACCACCCACTTCACCCACGTCGAGTCCATCCACACCAACACCACCTCCACCCCCTCCACCACCGAAAGCTTGGATGGCGACCGTAGTCAAGTTACCGAGATTTCAGGGTATAGGGAATGAAGAGCCAAGTTGGTTCTAGTTTGTGATAAAATCTATATGGGATGCACAAGGCATAACAGATGAAAACATTAAAAAGGCCACGCTAGTTAGTGCACTACAGGACCGCGCCCTGACATGGTATATAAAATACTCAATCGACCATCCGAATGAGGGAATAACGGTGATCCAGGACGTGCATAATAAAGAGTTTGGCCGACCAAAGTCTGAAGCCCAGTCGGTCATTGGGTTCAGAGAGATAGCAATGTTTCCTGGTGAAGTTCCATAGGATCTGGACCAAAGGTTAAAGAGTACTATTCGCGAAGCTAACATGACTTTGATAGATGGGCAACATTGCACGTGGTTTGTGGCATCATTAACACCCCATCTGAGGATGGATGTGTCACAAAATAAGATCTCAATCCAAGCCAAGGGATTGGAAACAACAATGAGGTTACACGTGGTCCCAATACCAGACCCAGGGTTGGGAGTTAAGCAAATCCACGCGTAACTTCAAAACTTGAGTATGGAAGTGCAAAGCTTGAAGCAAGGAAGAGTGTCCCAACTAGAAGTATGCGCAGAGGTAGGCTGTATTAAATGTAATAGCCAAGCACACAACAATGACCATTGTCCTGTCTTCGCAAACTATTTGGCGGGAGGAGGTCCGATGCCGTTAAAAGTAGAAGTACAAGCGGGACCAAGTATCGCGCCTGCGCTCTAGTGTGCAATTTGCCAGGAGGGAGGAAAGCATGTGACAAATAACTGCCAGCTCTTACAAAAATATACCCAAACCTCACAACAGTTGTATTGTAACTTTTGTCAATCGATAGGACACGATGAGCGAACGTGTCGAAGTTATGACTTAATGCTAGAGAGAACCCCAACTTACTGGGTGCAGACTGAAGTACGGGGAGGATTCCAAGGACACAGCCAGGGAAGAGGATTGGGGCCTGGATGGGGCCACGAATAGCTAATTTGTTATAATTGTGGTGGACAGGGACACTATGCTCGTGACTGCATGAACCTATCCAGGATATCATGCCCCTACTATGAGCAGTTTGATCACGAATTGGTAGACTGTCCAACCTTAATTGACCAATTGAGCAAAAAAGAAGTACTCCAATCTCCACCAACCCAAAATATGCAGATGATGCGCGTGAAACCTCGCGAATAGGACCCCAGTATAAATATGGTACTAAGAAGAGGTGTAATTGTAGGAGGGAATGAAGACAGAAAGAGGTGCAACCTACTTATGCAAGAACATAACACTAAGCTGAAACAAGGGAAGACGGGGCCAAGAGAAGCTCAACACAGCTTCGAGAAAGCTTCTACCCCAGGAAGGAGGGATCAAATGGAGGCAAGAGTGGACCCCTCCATGATCACTATCTTTTTTGAAACTTGCATGAAATTGCTGCACGATCGTGAGGTTGTTCAAGGATTGCAAGAACTGATCACCAGGTGCACCGGATCCAGCGAACTCCAGGTCGTCCGGAAGATAGGAAGACATGCTATGCGCAACGGACAAGAGATGAGACTGACTGTGCAAATCGGTGAATATGAAATGGAACAAGTCATCCTGGATTTAGGCTCGGATGCGAATGTACTTCCTAAACAAACCTGGGAGCATATGGGCAAGCTCGCACTACGATGGTCCCCGATTCAATTACGAATGGCCAACCAACAAAAGATCTTACCAATGGGCCGATTGCAAGGAGTAATGGTGGATATCGACGGTGTAAGTACCCAAACCAATTTCGAAGTCATAGAGATTGTTGATGACAGAAATCCTTACCCTACACTACTCGAAATTTATTGGGTCACAGACATGAAAGGGATCATTAACTTAAAAAGATGCAACATGAAATTCAAAAAGAAGTCATTACGGGTAGTAGTTCCGCTGGATCCAGTGGAAGGAGTGATCCGGACTTAAACAGGAACAAAAAAATTACAGAGATAACCATATACACAAAGATGCAGTGGAAATAATACTTCATTTCATTAATGGAAAATACTGAAATATGCTTACAACTAGAAATGGAATTAAACCAGCTAGGGCGATGGTAGCTTATCTCTGAGAAGAGATGTGTGGCTACATGCCTTTGAATTGTGTTACAATGAGGCTCGAAGGCCTATTTATTGTTGAGAAACAACGGAAAACCCTTCACATTCCAAAACCTAACCCTAGAAGATGAAACACCAAATTGTCGGCCCCGTTTTTGGGTAAGTTGGTACATCAACTTCCCAAGGTTGCGAATTGGTCGTATTATCTCTGTTTGATGCACATGATAGCCCATTGTAAAGATCTCTCCGAGGACTACGACGAAAAGGATGATTTTTTGATAGAAAAATTGCTAGGTAGATTTCCCAAGAAACGTCGTTTAAGGCCTCAAAACGGATCCGGAAGTTTAGGACCCGAAAAACTGCTAAAAATAGTAAACTGTGCTATAATTAAGGAAACTGAAAAAACTAAAAGAAGCACTAGAGGGGATCCAAGTGGAATTAGCGGGTGGCCACCAATATCCAC
>APFE030432424.1:13968-76316 GCA_000404065.3 Pinus taeda | reverse complement strand
CACGGAAGTAAGCTGGTCGCGAATCTCCTGCAACCTGAGAAGGAATGGATCTATTTGCCCTTCGTTCTGCATCTGATACAACCGCAGTTGATTCTCCAATAGCATCTTCCACTGCACGGAAGTGCCCTAATACAAGGTCTTCAAAGTATCCCACATTTCCTTTGTTGTGTTCTTTTCAGCAATAAGTGGTATGACATGATCTCTGACCTCGTCTAGGATCATGCACTTCGCACTTGCCATTGCATCCTCATACTTCTCATTCTCAGCTGGGTCGACCGGGATAGCCATGGTTCTCAAGGCAAAGTCATTGATGCGATGTCGATCCAAGATTGCTAGGATCCTGGCCTTCCAGATGACAAAGTTGGAAACCCTGTTCAACCTGTCCTGATCTCTCAGCCCATTCACTACCATTTCCGCTCCTCTTCTGGACTCCCTCTGAGTTTCGACTTCCCTCCTAGAAATCTCCCTCTAAGTCCTTATTTCCCTGCTGGAAATCCTCCCACCAAATGTCTAACCGCTCCTCTCCAGTCATCCTTGCAACTTCAACTCAGATCTGGATTTCTTGGCTAGAAATCCGTCAAGATAGCGACTTCCTCTACCTTCATTCTGTCCCCTAAGGTACTATTCTACACCAACAGAAACAACACCCCACTAGCTTCTCAATCACAATCTGCTCGTAGCTCCCCAAGCCCCGACAACTAAAAAAACTGAGCCTTTCAGGCTTTGCACAATCCTAGCAATGGCAGAATCTGCTCCTCCTGGCCAGAGCATCGATCCTTCCTAGTTGAGAAAGATGATCGGGCACTGCATATGTTTGATCTGCCTCTCTCTGCTTCTGCGTTGGCCCTCCTCCTGGCTTGAAATGATGACGCAGACCCTCTGCATCACTTCTTCTCTGCTACCTATGCTTCTAGAACAACATTTTCTCTCGGGATAGCTGCTACTGCTGCAAATTCTCCAGATTAATGTTGATGCCTTCAATTCTCCTGTGATCTACAATGCTTTGATACCATGTTGAAATTTCTAAGTCTGACACGTCAGAAATCCCTACTGTATTATCTGGTTTATTTTCTCATACTTGCTATTTTCATTAAGAAGTTATTTATAAATATAAATACCGAAAATAAACACAAATGCAACCTTAACACATATATAGATCAGCAACTGAAATAACTGAGACAATCACACAAGGGACACCGTTACTTTTGGACAATCGTCCCCGGAAAAACCCAATGCGGGAAAACCGGTGCAACAGGTATGAGGGTTTTATTATTATGCAATTTATGAATACAACTAGGGTGCCAGAAATGGCTTACCCAACAAAGAATGCCCTCGGCAATTGTACCTCTCTTCAGAGACAAATATTCTAGTTGATCAGCAACCGAATGATGAACCCCACAGTGACTATTCCTTAGCTAGACAATGAAAGCTACTGCATGCTTCCCTCTGGAACTTTGTCACCCTCCTTCGACTCTGCGTCATCTCACCAACACTCAGTTTTCCCCACGAAAAAGCACCTAGCGCTGGCCCTTGGCCCTGCGTCAGCTCTGCTAGCCTTTGTGCAGTGACTGCTACCTCTGCATCAGCCACTTGGCTCTCTGTGTCAACCCTCTAGCCCTCTGCGTCACCCACGCTGGCCTTCTCAGCCTCTGCGTCAGTCCCAGTTGCCTCTACATCAGCCTTCCCAGGCTTTGCATTGTCTCTCTAGCACTATCTCTGCCTCTCTGCTATGTATTATCGGCCTTCTGTCAAACTGCCCCTCACTGCAACAGATCACTGGTTTGATTCTCTTAGCAAATCCCGCTCCAGAAAATCAAACTCATTGATCAATTTGGTGTATCTCCAACTGACCCTCAAGCCTCCTCTTATACTTTTCCTATTGAGTCTTCAACAGCTGAGATTAAGTCTCTAATCAACAGCAAAGATTAGATTTGGCTTGATCCATGTCATTGAAAACATTCTCACCCAGTTTTATATCAATACCCATTAATATTTTAATTTTCCTAAGTTTAGACCTAGGAACCCCACTAAAAATATTAATTATTTTAATATCTCTCCAACCGGGTGGAATTTCCCCAAACCATTTCTAGGTCTTGGAAATCTTATGTGCCTTAGCCTCTCCACCAATTTTCATGGCTAGAGCACATCCGATGCTACCACAAATCAACAATTACCACTCAGATTATAATGCTTGAATTCGAGACTCGGTTGATTTGTTAACTTCCGCCCATAAAAAAAAGACAGTGTGGCAATGATCGGAAGAAATTTGGCTAAAATTCTCTAATCCACAACAATCATTGCACCCGGTGTAAGCGATGCCGACTCGGCCCAAATGGTAGTGGCGTATTCCACGGATCTCCACTTGTCTCTCATCTCATTCGTCAGCCAGATGTGTCATGGACTTCACCCCTGCCACACAAAGAAATCGATTTTGACAGTGCTCACTCAGATCTCTACATTCATCCAGCTCATCCTTTAGAGAATTCATCCCACAACCCTTGAATTTTTTTTAATTTATTATGGCCTTTGTAAACAAAGTACTAGGGCCTCATCAAAATATTGGACGGCTTTAAGAAGAATTAGTATTCATGGCTTATGAAATTTTTTTGATTCGTGGCCTAGGCTTCAAAATTCAATTTTAGCGTGACTCCTCTAAACAATGACTCCACAGCCTTTTGATAAAAGTAAAATTTCCGCAACCCCCATTTTCAAATAATGTGTCGCGGCTTCATAAAATAATTCGCCTCTCTAAATAATCTTGGCTCCACAAAATAATTAGATCCAAGAGTTAATATCCATGCGACAATTTCACTGGAATTTTGGCGCACATTCGAAAAGGAAATTTGTCGAGCTCCTTAAACAATTCCTCATTTTTCTACATGAATTGAGTTTTCGACTTTTGCGAAAAGAACCCTCCAACAATAATGGTTGCAACTGGAACCTGGAAAAAAACGCAGGCTGAGCCAAGACCAAGGCTCTAATACCACTATAATGTCCCAAACGGGATATTTTGCTAAATATGCAGAAATTTGACGCAACAAAAGTTTCACCGTAAAATCACCATTCTATTAACAGAAGATTGCCATGTAAAATATAACAGATGGAGTGCATGCAATTCCATAACACAATAAGCAGAAAATAATCTCAGCTTTTATTATGATAGATAACCTGGGTTACCCACAAGTACAAACAATATAGCCGAGATGAAAAGTTGGCCTCGACAAATCTGCTCCAATGTTGCACCGTCCTCCCAAAACTAAACTGAAATCAATCATTGCACCTGTGAATTCTAGCTAATCCACCAAGGAGATGAGGTGGGTTTTCGTCCACTCTCACCAAAACCACCCAAGGGTTTCCGTCTTGGGGCTACCAATAAAAGAGAGAACCGAGTTCTCAACCTCTCATACAAGAAGTAATGTCAAATCCAAGATGTCCTCTTATGGCCTCCTTCTCCTCTTTTATAAATCTGATGGACCCCTCTAGAACCTCCAGTTTTATTATTATTTTAATCATGGAGTACTTTTCCCTCTTTTATTTCAATTAAAATATTCTTTTTAATGTCGGAAAAGGGTACATTGGCCACCATACCTCCTCAGGTAACTGAAAATCACTTCTAACCATCATGTCCTATAGATCTTCTCGTTCCCATTCCAACGAGCTATTAAACTAAGGTGTTCTGCCAAGTATTCCTCCTAAAATGCCACCTTAAGCGTAATTAATTGAGTCAGACCCATTAATAACTCTATTTTTTGAAAGTTGTCAAAATGCCACAGAACGAAAGGCAAACTGTGCGGATGATGGAATATGATGGAATGTACCAAGCGAATGCCATCGAACCTCATAAAAATTCCTCAAAACCCCTCCAAAAGCCCTTGGGCCCGCTGAGGATGCCAACCTGCACCTATGACTTATCTGCCCCCAACTCTAAAAGTCCATCCTATCCATGCCATAAGGAATACCAGAAAAAAAAGGACATTACAGCCAAAATGGATGGAAGGACTCCAAAAATAGTGATGATTGAGTTGGCCCCCTTGATCTCCAAGCAAATGACCTATGGTGCTCCCAAGTAGCTGTGGGGGCACAAAAACATCCTTGTGGGCCTCCAAGTGGATCAAAGAAGCCTTTATCCCATCTGTAAGGGTCAGAACAATGACGCAAGCCCTCCCTTCGTCTCCCATGGTGAGACACATCCTCATTTGGGCACTGCCAAGTGTGTGGTGCAAGTGTGTAGCCCACTGGGCAAGGTGGTCCAAGTACATCATCATCGTCAAATAAATAGAACACGAGCGAGCAATGAGTGGAGTTGAAGGATCTCATGATGTGGTTATCTGCTCTCTGCTATAGTGTAGGTCCATGGCTCTCTACGCTCACCCTACCAATGCCAATGTGACCCTCTAGAGGGCTTGGACCCCTGCAAGGAGTCCACAACCAAGATGAAGACCCACCTTCAATCCTGTATAAAATCCAATGTGTCTCCTCACCTTCAAGTACAACAAATCATCAGTGCAATTAAGTAAATGAGCTTACAAATCAGGGAACCAAGTGGACATTTCACAATGGCATGCCCTTCCATAATGGGCTTTAGAACCAACAAGTGTCTCCAAGTTCAAGGAGGTTAATCAAGGACCCCATTAAGTGGTTTCAACCTCTAAGGGAGTGACAGGTCCATGGTACATCCCTTCAGTGGCAAGTGTCTTGTGATATAATGATGGAACAGAGTGGGTGTTAAAATTGGCAACTAGGGCCAAACTCCATGTAGGTCTTCTTATTCATGACAACTGATATTTTTCTTGGATTCCTCTCGTCGAAAGGTGTAGGATTGATCTAAAGATCATCCAATTCCAACATTTATTCATGGAGATATGAATTTATTTGTGTTATGGGACAATTCGTCAAGGTCAGCCAACTACCAAATTGCCCCCACTTGAGCTCAATGTTTTAGTATAAAAGGAGGCGACTTACTAGTCATTTGTACCCACTCTTCTTGTGATCTCTTCCTCTCCACTTGTCTTTGGGTTTTGGTGGGAGAGATCCTAAGAGACAATGTTGCCCTAATGAAGTGATGCCCTAGATCTGAATGTTGCCATGGGAAAGAAGGATCTACGCAACGCTAAAAGAAGATGACCTAGCTTCTAATGTTGCCCTAATAAACGCAGTTAATGGAGGAAGTCTCTACGTTGTCATGGAGGATCTATCCTACCTTAGCCGCAGTAAGGAAGTAAACACTAATGATGCCCTAAATCTAATACGTTGTTATGTGAGGATGATTTAACACAAAGAAGGCTTTAACATAGTGGAGAAGGCATCTATAACACAGGTCTAAGAGACCTTATGACGCTGATCTATGAGACCCTAAATCTGTTGTCAATGTGCCCTAGCCGCAGGCTTGTATGAAGATTTATTAGCAGAATAAGGAGACATATATACAGCCTTATAACGTTGTCCATGTGCTCTAAAAGTAGGTCTAATAAGAGACCTTAAGACGCCATCAAAAGGAAGGCTATTCGATGTCCTAAGGATGTTATCTACAACAATCCTATATACAATCTCTCGGAGGAATGACTTCAGATGAGGACAGTATATGGATCTTCCTGTATATCAATGATATATATGTCTGCACTCTTTCATGGTTTGATGAAAGTAAAGTTTCGAAGACATTCTCTCCAACATTCCTATGTGCTAGGCTGCACGCCATAGCACCATAGCTAGGGCTACCTTGGTGTTGCTATCTTAGTTTGAAGACAGCATGATGATGAATGTTGCAACATGATCAATAGTGCAGCATGATGATGAAGAGCAGCATGTTGGGTACAGCTCAGTGATGGTGCAGCATGGTGCAGCTTAGTGATGATGGGCATGATGGAATGGTGCAGCATAGTGCACAGTGATGGAATGGTGCAGCATAGTGCACAATGAAGGGTACAGCAGTACGAATACTGCAGCATAGTCCAAGTGACAGTGATGCAGCACAGTGATGCATAGTGCAGTATGATGCATAGTGCAGCATGATGATGAAGAGCAGCGTGTTGAGTACATCATGATGAGGTACAGCTCAGTGATGGTGCAGCATGGTGCAGCTCAATGATGATGGACATGGTATGATCGTGCAGCATGGTGCAGCACAGTGATAGGTACAACAAGGTGATGGAATCATGTTAAAATTGGCAACTAGGGCCAAACTCCATATGGGTCATCTTATTTATGGCAGCTGATATTTTTCTTGGATCCCTCTCATCGAGAGGTGTAGGATTGATCTAAAGATCATCCAATTTCGATAAGTATTCATGGAGTTATGAATTTATTTGTGTTATAAGACGATTCGTCAAGGTCGGTCAGCAACCAAATAAACCCCACATGTGCTCAACGTTTTAGTATAAAAGGAGATAACTTGAGAGTCATTTCACACACACTTCTATCTTGATTTCTCTCCACTTGTCTTGGGTTTTAGTGAAAGAGAAATCTAGGGGTGTAAGCCCTAGACGTCGGAGGAAAAGAGGTTGCCCTAGCCATAGTCAAGAAGAAGAAATACACTGCCCTAATCTAGAGGACGCAGTCATGAAGAGAAGCCCTAACTCTATCAAGCAGCAGCCCTAAACCTATATGCTGGTCCCTACTAAAACGCAGACCTAAAGGCTGCCTTGACGCAGACCTAAAGGCTGCCCCAACGCAGACCTAAAAGTTGCCCTAACGCAGATTTGAAGGCAGCCCTAATGCCATCAAAGGAGCCCTAACCTAACCTAGAGGACACAGTCATACCCCAATCCTCCACGTTGTCTCAAGGGTAATCAAGAGGAGGATATCCGCTGCCCTAATAGGTCTTAGTCACAGCAAAAGCCACAGGGCTTTTGGAGGAACGAGCTGCTGTTAGGAGGGCCAGTATGCTAGGCTAGAAGGCCGCAATACAAGGTCTACTTTAGCAAAAGAAGAGGGGACGTTAAGGTCACCCTTGTGACTGTTGGAAAGCAAAGGAAAGGAGCTCGGATTTGCTCCTTGAGGACTGTGAAGAGGCAGCAAGGTCTGTGTGAAGGCTGCCCTCATAGAATGTTGTTCTGGATGATGGGACAGCAATGGACAGCAGCAGCACAATGATGGGACAGCAATGACATTATGGACAGCAGCATGTTGGGATAGCACAATGATGGGACACAATGTCATTATGGACAGCAGCGTGTTGGGACAGCACAATTGGGATAGCATGACTGTTAGGGACAGCAGCTACAGCAATATAACTATGCAGCAGTGGCAAGCATGAAGCTGCAAGGGGCAGCTGCATGATAAATAGGACAGAAATGACACAATGAGATAGCAGCAACAGCAAAATGCAGCAAGCAAATGGGACAGCTAGGAATGGTGCTTAGTACAATATGGCACATGGGACAACAGTCGCAGCATGGTGGAACAATGGCACATGGAACAGCAGTGCAGCATAAGGTGCAGCTTTATGATGTGTACAGCATGGTCATGAGGTCCAGCATTGTGATGATGGGTGCAGCACGGTGAGGTGCAGTGGGATGACGAGACGCAACACAATGATAGGTGAAGGAGTCACCTTGGAGAATCAGTTGAAGCAGCATGTCGTCAACTGATTGCATGTATCATCTTCTTAGAGATGATCTATGCTCTTATCTAGATAAGTCAAAGTGTTGACTTCTGTTGTAAATGTATTCTCTCTCTCTCTCTCTGCTGAACTATTGAAGAACATATAAGAAAAATTGATCAAGGGAAATTTGTCTAGCAATTTGACAGGGAGATCTTTCCTAGAGATGCTTGATTGATGAAACCTTGATCTCATTTTCTTATTGGGATCTACAACCTAGAATTTTGCAATAGGAGTTTGCAAGCGAGACTTCTTGATTCAATGCTTCAATGTGACTAATCAATGGAGAGGAACGAGGTAATAAAGAATTGTCAATTAGTTTCTTTGTGATCTCTTTCTCCCTTGCTTGGGCTCGTCCTCACCTTAGCTCTGATACCATGTTAATTTTTAATTAACATGTTCTTTGCTTAGGACAGTTACTCCAATGATCTATATTAACCCATTTATCTTTCCATTTCATTTCTATTAGCAATCACATAACTCAATATCACATAGACATTAACTGAAGAAAGAACATAAATGATAGACGCAGAAGACAAGCCAAGACAAGAGAACATAAGGATATGGCTCAAGCCAGGGAATAACCCCAAGATGGGGAAAACCTTTGATCAAATCTTCTTATTATTAATATCAAAAGTTCAACAGAGAGAGAGTACAAGAATTCAAAGTCAAAATTGACTTGCCAATTTGGAGATCCAATATCATTGCCTTTAGACAAATAGATGGTCCAAAATTGCAATTCAGAAGCAGACAAATTATGCCCTCTTAAATTGATGACATCTTGTTATAGAAGCTTGATTTGGTTGGATTGACATTCCATCCATCGTTGTCTCACCTAATATCTCCAAAACACCTCCATTCGACTACGACTCTTCTAGGCAAACAAGATGCTTCCTTTTGCTGGCCCTTAGGGCTTTTCTGTACCCAAATCAAGCCTCTTGCCCCCCTCATCTAGGCTTGTACAGACTAAGGCTTATCCTGAAGTGCTCAGAGCAGTCACACAGTTTGCTACAAAATTTCTTTCCCTCCAAAGCCTTTTGTATGAGTACCAAGCTTTGAGAAGAATGTTTTGTAGCCAGCAATCGGTTTTCTAGAATGATAGCACAAAATCGGAAGCAATGTCTATGAAAACATCTGTCTTTGTTGATAGTTTGTGGGACAAAGTGACTGAGATTGTCAACTTCACTGAGCCCCTCATGAAAGTCTTGAGATTGATGGATGGAGAGAAACCTGCAATGGGATATATTTATGAGCGCATGGACAGGGCCAAAGAGGCCATCAAGACTTTCGATAAGGAAAATGAATCTAAATATCTCCCTATATGGTAAATTATTGACTCCAGGTGGGACAGGCAACTACATTCACCATTGCATGCAACGTGAGCATATCTCAATCCGAGCTTATTCTATAATGAAGGATCTAGCTTTCAAAGAGATCCCGAGGTGATGAGAGGTGTCATGATATGCATTGAGAAGATGTTCCTGAATCTAGATAATCAGGACAAAATCAACATACAAAGAAATATGTACAAGGAAGCATCTAGCATGTTTGGATTCAGCTCAAGCCAACGTCTCAAGGATAAGAAAATGCCTTGTATGTGCAAATTGTTAGAATTTAGCTTATAATTTTGCTAGTTCTCTTTTATATGTTTAGCATTGCAAACTGATAATCTTTGTTGTTATTTTCTTACAACTCATTGCTGCATAGATTGTGGCACTGAGGCACCACAATTACAAGAATTCGCCATCAGAGTTCTGAGTCAACCCTGCAGTGCTTCTACTTGTGAGCGCAATTGGTCAATGTTTGAGCACAACCACAGCAAAAAGAGAAACAGGTTGGAGAATGAGACGTTGGAGAAGTTGGTTTTCATCTACTACAACCTTTGAATGCTCACAAAATGAGTGCAACCAAAGGATACAGATCCAATTTTATTGGATACTATTGATTTAGAGTCGAATTGGGTTGTGGAGAAGAAGGCCCCTTATTTGAGTTGGCTTGATGAAGAGACTGAGGATCTCTCTAGTTTGCCATATCAAATGGAGACTCCAAATACACCTGCCTCATAGTTGCTTCAGTCTTCCGATGTCACCACTAGCTCCACAAGGGCTTATTTTAGGCGTGGTTGTCCATGAGTGATGAGACTCAAGATTGTTATGACAATCATTTATCATTTATGACATATGTATTTGAATTTTGAACTTGCTGATATTTTTTATTTTAATTATGGAATCATGAGTCCTTTTCTTATTCAGTATCTAAGTGTTTTGCTTACAAAAATCGAATATGTTATGTTGTACTATTATAGATATGAGATGATGTTATAAACTATTGCATATATTGTGGTTTTTATAACTTATAAGGATTGGAATTGTCATTACTTTTTTTTTGTGCTTAAAATTTACCACATTTTAAGTTTTTTTGTATTTTGACAAGTCTTATACGGGTCTTACAAGGGTCGTCCCGAGTCTTATACGAGTCGACGAGTCAATGTCGTGACGAGTCTTATACAAGTACGAGTCGTGCAACATTGCACAAGATCTCCAGAACCGAGAAAAATTTTCTCGAGAAAACACCTAAAAATGGCTCAATTAAGTTAATTAGTCAATAATTAAATATTTCCTAAGTCTAACTTAGGAAAATTGATTAGTTAACGGGAATTAATTGAGAAATGTGAGATTTCTCTAGAAACTCACATGGATCGACTTAGAGATCATATTAGTCATTGATGAGGAGTTAATCATGGTCGTTGGTGAGCCAATGAGAGATTATAAGGAGGTCGATGGGGTTGGAGACAGACACTTGACAGATCAATTTCATTGGCAAATCGAGCTATCCAGTAGCCGCTGAGCAGGGAAGAGGAGTTTGAGCCAGAGGGGAAGCAGAGTTCGTGAGGGGCAAAGACAGTAATTCCAGAGGAATATTTCCAATTCCAAAGAGGCAGTAGCAAGTGGCAGAAGTATTCCATAGTGAAGCTGCGCAGTAGCTTCAATAAGAAGTTCGATTTAGTTGAGAGGGAGGTCGATTCAGCTTCCAGAGGTCGAGATAATTTTCCAGATGGTCGGAGAGTTACTTCTAGCAGCAGAGACAGGCAAGATAGCTTGATCAGAGGCTGAACAGAGCCACATGTGTGAGGGGTTCCGCAGGGACTGCGCAAGGGTTTGGACGGCCAGATTTTCTAAGAAGAGCAGTGTCGAGATTGCTTGTGGAGAGAGAGGATTTTCTCTCTAATATTTTGGTCAAATATTTGTTGATTGGATATCCAGTTCGGCATCCATAGATTGTACTCAAATTATTCATTGTTGCATAATAATAAAACCCTCATCTGCTGCACCGGTTTTCCCAAATTGGGTTTTCCAGGATATATTGTCTCTGTGCTCTATATTTCTAAGTTTCCAGCATTTTATTTCTACAACGTTTTTATTGTGAAAATTGCAATTGTGATTTTATTCGTTATTTGTCGTAGCAAATAAATTGCACTTAATTTTTAATCAGTTAGAAGAATAACTTCCAGTTGCTACAATATACATTGAAAATTTCACACAAAGAGGCATGTAGCCCTTGGTACTTTCAGAGAGAGCAGACGACCACAAAGGTCCTCGGGCTATATGGCATTGACGAGCCACATCATTGATTTCAAGCCTTCCAGTTATGAAGAGGTAGCAGGCCAACAGGTTTGGAAGGATGCCATGGTGGAGGATTATCAATCCATCATGAAGAATGGTGTGTGGCAGAAAGTTCCAAGACCAGAGAGGAAGTCAATCGTGACTTCCAAGTGGATCTATAAGATCAAGCATGCAAGAAATGATAGCATTGAGAAGTACAAAGCAGGGTTTGTGGCGAGGGTTCTACCAAAAAGAGCGAGTGGACTATGATGAGACTTTTGCTCCAATCACCAGGTACACTTCTATCAGGATTGTTGTTTCTCTTGCTTCTATTATGAGTTGGAGGTAACATCAAATGAATGCAAAGATCGTGTTCCTCAATGGTGTGATTGAGGAAGAAGTTTACATAGAGCAACATCAAGGCTTTCAAATTCATGGGAAGGAGTCCCATGTTTGCATATTGAAGAAGGCTTTGTACAAACTCAAGCAGACACCCAAAGCATGGTATTTCTGTTGATTTGGGGTAGCATCGAATGTGCTCTAGCCTTGAAAATTGGTGGAGAGGCTAAAGCACATGAAATCTCCATGACCCATAAATGGTTTGGGCCTAAGTTGCATCAAACGGGGAAACAGGTACGAGTTTCCAAAACGGGAAGCGATACGAAACGTGATCTCCCCAAATTTTGGAAACGGGGAAACGCGAATATATATATATAGAAAATATATATATATATATATGTGCAATCATAAAGCATAAATGATACATTATAATTTATTACACTTAAACATTAAGATTTAATTTACATCACATTTACTCATGAATGATCACATATAATGAAAATAAAAATATCGGAATATCCAAAAGCAACCTTTATTATATATCCAAATCTCAGAATCAACCTTTATTTATATTAATATATGAGGTTGCAAGTACAATAAAGACTATAAGGCTGCAAGAGACAGATCCAAATCAGGATTTTCCGTATCCACATCCCATTCTTTAGAAGGACCACTGTTGTATTGGGAGTCTCCTCCTACATAGTCGAACGACCTTAGTGCTCTTGATTAAATACACGTTTCATACCCTAGTACACTACATGATCTTGATTATTGGGAGTTTCCCCTGCATAGAGGGCTTGGTTCTCTTGATTAAATACAAGTTCCATACCCTAGTACATGATAAAATCAATGGAAAAATTGCAATCCCCCCAATCCTGAAATCCTAAAAAACAAATAAGTCTGCTGGATTTTGAGTGAGATCTAAAATCTTCTACTTCCTCCATATGAAATCCAATGAGGGCGAAAACACTCTCAAACATCCTGAGTCATTCATGGTAATGTTAAAAATTTAAGTAAAAGGATGAAAATGAAAAATAAAGGAGAATATCACTTTTACTTTAAGAAATTTAACATTACCATGAACGTGCATATCCCTCAAACTTCCTGATGAACGCATATCAACAACTAGGGCAAAATTCACATTTAATAACTTAAACACGCATATAGAGCAACAAGAAGTCACTAACATACCCAAAATTAAATTAAAAAACAAATTAAAAAAAACACAAGTTAATGAGGAAACTGGGTCGTACGGCCCTGAAAACGCGTTTCCCGCCGTACTGGCCACGTTTCCATTTTGGGAAACGTGGCAGTACGGCCGGAAACGCGTTTCCGTGTTTCGTACCCATTTCTGTATGGAAACGGACCTCTATACCACATTTCCTGCAACATAGGTTTGGGCAGAATCTAACCAGTTTGGTAAATATTAAAATAATTAATATTTTTAATGGAGTCCCTAACTCTAAACTTAGCGAAAATAAAATATTAATGTGAATTAATATAAAACTGAGTTAGAATGGTCCAAAATTCATGGATCAAACCAGATCTAATCTTAGCCGTTGATTAGGGACTTAATCTCAACCGTTGAATTGTCAACAAGAAAAGTATAAGAAGAGGTTTGAGAGTCAGTTGGAGAACACATTGAATTGATCAAGAATTCCATTTCATGGGGCAGGGCTTGCTGAGGAAATTGAAGGAGTGATCAGAGTTGTAGTTGAGGTGCAGTGAATACAGTAGCAAAGAGGCAGAGATAGTACCAGGATCATCAGCGCGAAAGCCAGCAGAGGGTTGACGCAGAGCCAACTAGAGACCACGGAGAGGCAGCCAGGAGTTGCACAGAGCCTGAGGAGGGTCAGCGTGGGAGACGCAAAGGCTCCAGAGGCAGACGCAGAGCCCCGAGAGGCTGACGCTGCACCAAATAGGTTGACGTTGGGCCAAAGAGGTTCACGCAGACCCTAGAGGCTGATGCTGGGAGATTTCGGGGGGCAAATTGGAGCTGATATCTATCTCTAACTAAGAGGTACTACTGTCGAGGGCATTCTCTGTTAGGTGAGCCATTTCTGGCACCCAAATTGTATTCGGAAACTACTTAATAATAAAACGCTCTTATGGTTGCACCGGTTTTCCCACACTGGGTTTTTCTAGGAACATTAGTCCAAAAATAATTGTGTCACTTGTGTTCTTGTTTCTTTCAATTGATGATCTGTATTTGTTGATACTGTACTTGTATTTATTTTCATTATTTACATGGTAAATAACTTGTTAAGTAAATGAACAAGTAGGAAGAAATAAATCAAATAGTGCAAGAAGAATTTCTGACGGATAGACTTAGAAATTCCAACATGATACCAAAGCGTGGTTGCAGATCACATGATAACTGACGGCATCACTCGAGCAGACCAAGAAGCAGCAAAAACAGTTGTCCCGAGTGACAGAAGTTGTTCCTAGCAGAAACCAGCAAGGAAGGGGTGACGTAGTGCCTACGTCATCAATTCGAGCTAGAAGGAGGATCAGCACAGTGGCAGAGAGGAGCAAACCTGACCTACACAATGCCTGGTCATCTTTCTCAGTCAAGAAGGATTGACGCTCATGGCCAGGAGGTGCGGATTTTGCTGGTGTCAGGATTGCGCAAAGCCTAGAGGCTCTAACCTTCAAATTGCTAAGGCATAGGAGGCTGTGGGTAAGTTGTGAAGCGAAGTTGGTGGGGTACTGTGCTCAGAACAGTACCTAACAGGGCAAGACCAAGGAGGAGGGGGTTGCTCTCGAGGATTTCTAGCCAAGAAATCCGAATCAGTGATGCAGCTACACCAACGATCGGAGTGGGGCATCTCAACATTGGCAAAGGGGTTTCGAGGAGGGAAATCGAGGCTCAGAGGGAGTCACACCGAGAACTTCCAGACGAGAAGTAGAGAGCCTTGAAAGAGTTGAAAGAGGAGCAGCAAATGGCAGTGAATGGGCCAAGAGATCAGGATAGACTGGACGGAGCTTCAAACTTCGTAGTCTAGAAGGCCAGGATCTTGTCCATTCTAGACCGGTATTGCATCAAACACTTCGCCTTGAAGACGATAGCGATCCCAATTGATCCAGCTGAAAATGACAAGTACGAGGAGGCAATGGCCAAGGCAAAGTGCATCATCCTTAATAGTGTCAAGGATCATGTGGTGCCACACGTTGCTGAGAAGGAGACAGCAAATGAGATGTGGGAGGCCCTGAAAAAATTTTACCAACAAACTTCTGGTCAGAGGATGTTACTTGAAAACTAGTTGTGGTCATATCAGATGCAGAAAGGAGAGCAGATAGATGCCTTCCTCAGTTGATTGAAGGAGATCCTCAATCAGCTAACTTCCATAGGGGCTACACTGGATCAAGAACTGATGGTGAGAACTGCATTGAATGCAGTCTCGGAGGATTGGGAGGTATTTTTCCAGAGCATACTGGGCAGGACGAGCCTTCCAGATTAGGAAAAATTGTGGGCGGCTTTTTTTCAAGAAGAGATCAGGTGGGTGTCCAAGGCAGGGAGTAGCGAAAAAGGGTTCAAAATCAAGGAGGAGGAAGAAGATGTGGCTCTCGCATCTGCGGGAAAGCAGGAGAAACAGAAGAAGAAGGGCCTTTCCAAGGTCAAGTGCTTCCACTATTGGGAACTAGGTCACTATGCGAACCAGTGTCCTAGGAAGAAAAGCAAGGGAGAGGCTTTTGAGACCAAGGCTGCGCCAGCTAAGGCGGAGAAGGAAGTGGAGACTGATGACGATTGTGCTATAAGTGCTCATACACGTCCGGAGAAGAGGTGGGGAGACATCGAGCTGTAGTCAGACAGACTATAGGGGATGAGGGGCAGGATCCTCGAGGTACCCAACCTCTTGGATTATACCTTGCTACAGGAGCCCGGAAGAGGAGTAGCAGGACTAGCAGATGTCGGTAGAGACGAATGCAGAATCCAGATGGAGCGACAAAGAGGGCTACAGTGCAGGATTCCAAGGACAGCGTGAGGCAGCAGTGCGAGAGGCATAGAGTTGTTGCAGCAACGCAAAGGTCAGAGAGGGAGCACTTATCAGCGACAAAGGGAGCTTCAGCATCGAGAGTGTTTCTGGCCTGACAGAGATGTCAAAGTTGGGAAATCAGTTACTTACTTCTCAATAACTGAGTTGTTGTGCAGCAGTTAGCAATGGCGGTGCTATGAGAACCAATGTTGCATTAATTGTTATCGGGATAATATCGGCGCGAGGAAAAAATCGGAAAAAATCGGAATTATCGGGAATAATCGTTTGGTACAAAAATATTCATTTTTTTTCAATTTTTTTAATATCTAAACCATCTACAACATAAAATAAATACATCGACACATAAATATGATAAAAGAACTAATATATAAGATGTTTAATATCATTTCTAGTGCTAAAATCACACATAACAGTGAATCATGTCCTAAATAGTAAGTCCTGACTCCTGAGTCCCAACTCAGCCTCAAAATATCAACAAAAAATATAATAATGTATCTCATCATGTCATAATGTCATATACAATAAAATGAAAAAAATAACTAAAGTCTAATCCTATTGATTTCCTCTGTCCCTCTTGCGAGAAAATGCCACAGCTTTCCCTTTCCCTCCAGATGTAGATGATGGTGCTAGTGGAGTTGGCAGTGGAGTCTGCTATGCTCTAGAAGCTGAAGAACTAGAAGTAGGAGCTATAGGAGGTAGACCATGTCCTCTACTGATGGCATGGGTAGCCAAGACAGGTGGTGTCACCTGGAAACATTACAATCTCCCAATCCTAAAATCCTGAAAAACTGATAAGTCTGTTGGATTTTGAATGAAATCTAAAATTCTACTTTCTCCATATGAAATCGAATGAGGCCGGAACCACTCTCAAACATCTTGAGTCATTTCATGGTAATGTTAAAAATTTAAGTAAAAGGATGAAAATGAAAATTAAGGAGAATGTCACTTTTACTTTAAGAATTTAACATTACCATGAATGGCATATCAATACTAGGGCCTAGACTTGATCATTAAGCTGCCCCACTCAGAAATTATTTGTTTCTTTCAAATAAATTGCATTTCAAACATTTAGCATCCCTTAAAAAACCAAAAAAAACATTATATAACCTCACTGCCGGATACCCCCACGATAATTTCGATTGTTATCGAGATAAATTTGAATTTATCGCGATTATTTCAATTTATCATGATAAATTCAATAAAAATAGGCAAAAAAAAATTCCGGCGATTATTTTGCATAGTTATCGCGATTTTATCGAGACAGCGAAAAAATCGCGATTATTTCAATTTATCACGATATTATTGCGATTTTCACAACACTGTGAGCAACACGATGCAGCATGAGGGGGGGGTGCAATGCAGATGTAGCAGTGGCAGTGGCAAGGCCATGGGCAACAGAACGGATGCAGAGGGAGTTGCCGTACGGATGCAACGATGGCAGTGGCAAGGCCATGGGCAGAAATACATGATGCAGTAGTGCAGAGGATGTTGGGCAGCAGGCCAAGCATCAGCACAGGGACCGATGTCGAATGATCAAGGTGATACTAAATGAGGAGTATTACTAGAGCACAGTCCTCGCTAAGAGGGAGTGTTGATTTGGGGTAGCATCGGATGTGCTCTAGCCTTGAAAATTGGTGGAGACGGTAAAGCACATGAGATCTCTAGGACCCAGAAATGGTTTGGGCAGAATCTAACCAGTTTGGGAGATATTAAAATAATTAATATTTTTAATGGATTCCCTAAGTCTAAACTTAAGGAAAATAAAATATTAATGTGAATTAATATAAAACTGAGTTAGAATGGTCCAAAAGTCATGGATCAAGCCATATCTAATCTTAGTCGTTGATTAGGGACTTAATCTTGGCCATTGAATTGTCAACAAGAAAAGTATAAGAAGAGGCTTGAGGGTCAGTTGGAGAACACATTAGGTTGATCAAGAATTAGATTTTCTGTGGCAGGGCTTGTTGATGATATCGAAGGAGTGATCAGAGTTGCAGCTGAGGGGCAGCGAATACAATAGCAGAGAAGTAGAGATAGTATCGGGAGCATCAGTGCAGAAACGGGAAAGGGTTGACGCAAAGCCAGCTAGAGGCCACGCGGAGGCAGCCAGGAGCTGCTCAGAGCCTGAGGAGGACCAACATGGGAGATGCAGAGGCTCCAAAGGCTGAGACAGAGCCCCGAGAAGCTAACGTTGGGCCAAATAGGCTGACGTTGGGCCAGAGTGGTTGACGTAGACCCTAGAGGCTGACATTGGGAGATTTCGGGGGGCAGATCGAGGCTGATATTTGTCTCCGACTGAGAGG
This sequence comes from Pinus taeda, assembly GCA_000404065.3. Lineage (NCBI taxonomy): Eukaryota > Viridiplantae > Streptophyta > Pinopsida > Pinales > Pinaceae > Pinus > Pinus taeda. The sequence continues at coordinate 58,477 of APFE030432424.1, read as the reverse complement.
AACTATTGCCGAGGGCATTCTCTGTTGGGTGAGCGACTTCTGGCACCCAGATTGTATTTTGAAACTGCTTAATAATAAAACCCTCTAACAGTTGCACCAGTTTTCCCGCATTAGGTTTTTCCGGGGACATTAGTCCAAAAATAACTGTCACTTGTGTTCTTATTTCTTTTAGTTGATGATTTGTATGTGTTGATACTGTACTTGTATTTATTTTCAATATTGATCCGAATTGGATCCATGAAATATATTAGAGTTCTATGATTGTATCAAATCAGGACAGACTTCAAAATTGTGAACAATGAGCTATCAGGAAGACCTCTGGAAAGTGGCAGTTTGTAGCCAGCAAGGAATGACGAGGACCTTGGTCAAAGCGCGTTGACCGAAGCCCATGGAGAATATGCAGTACGCAAACTAGCATTTAGGAAGTCCGGATCAGAAAATGGAGGTTGTTTCTGATGCACAATTAGCGTTAATCACGCATCGCTAGGCAAAACCCCTCGAAATGGAAAGGCCACGAACACTCGATGACAAGGAAAAGCCGAAAATCGTGGGAAAAGCGCTAAAGCGAAAGGCGGGTCCCACGCCCCAAAACCGGCAAAATATTGGAGTCATGTTGGGCGGTAAGCGGAATTGTCAGGAGACCCAACGATGCCATACAGCAAACGACGCGTGCCCAGCGGATGAGAGAGAAAGCCGCCTCTTATCACAAGCTAATGTCCGAGCAAGTCAACCACATGATAAGAGCAAACACCGTAGGATTTGGGGGCTCCAGATCTAACAGCAGAGGATGCACCCGATGGGAAACCAGATCTGGAGGGAAAATTAAGCGACAGCATATAAAAGTCTGAAGCCCAATTTGACCACTGAGCTCGCAGATGAATTATTACAGAGAGTAACCGAAATACCGAACCATTTGAGGAAGAGCTGACGCAGTTCGTGGGAGGACAAGTGGCCACTTCCCTATGAGACGTTACACAGTGGCGATGACGCAGAGGCAGGTAACTCCAAGCGAACAGTCGCAGGCGATCTGAAGGGGCGGAAGAGGAAACGAACAATCATGAGACATATTGGCTTTAAGCCATGAACAAACAGAGAACAAGGAAAAAAAGAAAGGAAGAAAAAAAAAACATTGTCAGAAAGAAGAGAACAGTGAAGGAGACAAAAGCAAACGCAGAGAGCCAAGCTGACCTGCAGAGCTAAGGCAGCATCGAGCAAACAAAAGGCTTGAGAGGTTCAAGCAATCCCTGTGAGGATATTTGTTGGTAACTGAGTACCAAATTGGACTCATCCCATCAAGACCAGTTGAAGTCGAGACTTAGTAAGAAAGAGTTTGCACACTCTAGTGGCTTAGGGAATCCAAGAACCACCCTACTGAGCATCCTCGGTTTCGACTAACTCAATTTGAGCTCCTCGTTGTAAAAACTCTGCTTTAAGACACAATAAAAGAAGGCCACCACTGAAAACTGGACCAGAGACATAGCCCAGGAGGATTGGGTGAACTCCTTATTAATTTGTTGTGTTCTTGTATTTGCTTACTATGTTTCTCTTACTGTTTTCCATTTTCCGGTGTCTATGTATTTTGCAATCTTATCGGTCCGTTGCCTAAGATAACATAGACACACACCAGCACATGAGTCTGTAATACCTTCATCCATTCATTAATTAACTGAGATCACTCACGAGTGATTTTCAGATCAAGTGGTATGAGAGCTCTAGGCTGTTAAGGTTAGACAAGCTTGTGTTGGATTTAGCTGTTGAATGCTAACTAGATCAAAGCTCAAATTAGGAGAAGGAGAGTTGGTCGAAACTAATCTTGAAATTGGGAGATTCTATCCTCGGAAGACAATGTCAGAGGAAGGTTCTGTGGGGCCAGACCCTCAATTCTTAGATAGTTTCCTAGCCCTAAGGTCCATGGTAGACGAAATGTATAAGGACTTTAGAAAACATAAAGATGAAGATTCATCAAGCTCCAAACAAGACAAAGGAGAAGATGAGTCTCTCCTCCATGACCACTCAAAAGGCAAAGGGAAAGAAGAAAGCTTTCTCAAACCTCCTAACAGCCCTAAACACAAAAGGAAGGCATCTTTGATTAAACTAGATGTTAAATTTGATTTACCTATATATGATGGAGAGTTGAATGCAGAAAAGCTAGACAATTGGATTAGACAAATTGATGTTTATTGTAGACTGCAGAGTATCGACTCAGACAAGAGCAAGATTCAGTTGGCAAGCCTACGCCTTGGAGGTAATGCCTTAGTTTGGTTGGAAGGCAGGACCCAAGCTGACATGAAAAGACATGGTAAGACCATTTATGTCTAGATTGAATTTGTTTCTGCAATCAAAAAGCAGTTCTATCCATTGGCCTACATGCAACAAGCCATGATGAGCTGGCAAACTCTTCGACAGTTGAAAGGGCAAAGTGTACAAGGGAATTCAAAAAGACAGCCTTAATTCTAGGAATCTCATTAGACTCACCTAAGACTGTTGAAGTACGTTAGTGGTCTACAAAGCTACATGAGGCACACTATCCTCATGTTTAATCCCACTAGTATAGATGAGGTATCTGTTCAAGCTACTCATCTAGAAGCTAGAGGAAAGGATGGAAGTCCAAAAGTTGGGGGATCATCCCAACCCACTGCAAGCAAGAATAAGGAGAAAAGAAAACAAAAATGGAAAGCAAGGAAGGCTAACACTGCACAGAAGAGCAAGTCTTAGAAGGATGGGCATGATGATGAGCACTGTTGGATTCTGCTTCCGAAGTTGAGACCTAAGAAGTTCGAGGGCAAGAAGAAAAAGACTACTGCAGCTATTCAGAAAGATTTGGGGTCAGACTCAGGAGACGAAACAACTATTGCAGCCATAGGTATAAGAGGTAAGAATTCTGAAGCATCTACTAGTAATTCTGCACAATCTACTATTGATGAAGAAAATGAGAGAAAAAGACATGAGCTTTTCCATATTCGAAATATTTCCAAACATCAAAAGATTGATACTTTGTTTGGTGAGAAAGAAAGATGGCTCGTGGAGAATGTGCATTGATTACCGAGCACTGAATAAGATAACAATCAAAAATCGTTATCCCCTTCCCCTTTTAGATGACCTTTTAGATCAATTGAAGGAAGTTGTTTATTTCTCCAAGCTAGACTTGCACAGTGGATACCATCAGGTCAGAGTCGCAGAACAAGATGCATTGAAGACTGCTTTCAAAACAAAGTAGGGATTGTATGAGTAGCTGGTTATGCCTTTTGGCTTAACTAATGCTCCTGCTACTTTCATGAGACTAATGAATGATGTACTCAAACCTTTTCCTGATGATTTTGTTATTGTGTATCTGGATGACATTTTGATATTTAGCAAAACATGGGAAGAACATTTAAAGCATGTTAAGCAGACACTAGATGTTTTGAAAAAGGAAAAACTTTATGTTAAACTCTCAAAATGTGAATTTGGGAAAACATCTTGAATTATTTGGGACATATAATACGGGGTGGTGAACTGAAGATAGATCCCTCTAAAGTGGCAGCCATTGTGAACTGGCCTAACCCAAATCTACTACAGAAGTTAGAAGCTTCTTAGGAGAAGCACAATATTGGAGAAAGTTCATTTCTAACTTCTCCTCAATTGCAACTCCCTTACATGCTTTAACAAGATTGAACAAGGTGTTTCAGTGGGGAGGCAAACAACAGAAAGCCTTCGACACCTTGAAAGAAAAGATTAGTACAGCACTTGTACTAGCACTGATCTTCAAAGACCATTTGAGATCCAAACGGATGCCAGCGACTATGCCATGGGAACAGTGTTGACACAACACGGGAAACCCATATGTTATCATTCTGAGACATTTAATTCTGCAATAGTTAACTATCCTACATGTGATAAAGAATTGTATGCATTAGTACAGAGTGAAAAAGTGGAAACATTACTTAATGGGCAAAGAGACAGTAATACATACTGATCATCAAGCACTTCAATATCTACACTCCCAAACTAAGTTGCAGCAATCAAGACACTATAGATGGATGGGTTTTCTACAACAGTTTCATTTGGTCATCAGGTATAAAAAGGGCATACACAATAAAGTTGCAGATATGTTGTCTAGACCCATTATAAATGCATCTACTATACTTAAGCATAATTCTGTGTTACATGAGAGCTACATTTAACAATATGCTCAAGATATACACTTTAAAGATGTATATGCAACTTTAAGTCAAGGCAAACGAATGGAAGAATTGGATTATCATGTGAAGGACCGGCTCTTATGTCATTGTGGGAAGCTATGCATTCCACAAACTGAAAGAGTAAAGATAATTCGAGAAGCACACACTTCTCTAATATCAGGTCACTTTGGGGTAAGTAAAACAATTGCACAGCTGCAAAGATTTTGTTATTGGCCAAAAATGAATGAGACAGTTTCTAGATATGTAAGAGGGTGTACTATGTGTGCTAAAAGCAAGTCCAGCAATAGAAAACTAGACTTGTACACTCCATTACCAGTTCCTTCTCACCCTTGGGAAAGTGTTTTCATGGATTTTGTTGGAGGACTGCCTAAATCTAGGAAAGGTCATGATTATTTGTATGTTGTTGTCGATAGGTTCAGCAAAATGTGTATTTTGATCCCTTGTAATAAACAGATTACAGCTGAACAAACTGCAAAACTGTTCTTTCAACATGTATGGGTTCATTTTTGATTACCCACTTCCATTGTATCTGATCGAGACACCCGATTTGTGGGAAAATTTTGGTCAACTCTGTGGGAACTGATGGACACCACACTGAAGAAAAGCACAGCTTTTCATCCACAAACCGATGGCCAAACAAAAGTAGTTAACAGGACAGTGATCCAGTTGCTTAGAGGATATTGCAGCAAACATCCTAAGCTTTGGGATGAGCATTTTGTTATGTGCAGCATGCTTACAACAAAGCAAAACATTCTTCTACGCAGAGATCTCCTTTCGAGACCTATTTTAGTTTCACACCAAGGTCTCCTTTGGATTTTGTCTTTGGTAAAGACACCACAGTTGAGGGACACAGCGATGTGGACATGGCAACTAGGTTCATTGAACAAATCCAAGAGATCCACCAAGCAGTATAAGAACAGCTAGAAAAGAGCCAAGCCAAATACAAGGCCAGGCATGACAAGCATCGGATGGAGCATAGTTTCCAAGTTGGTGGCCACGTCTAGCTGTATATCGGCAAGGACAGAATGCAAGGTGAAGGTAAAAAGCTAAAGCCTACCAGGTATGGACCTTTCAAGATACTTGAGAAAATTGGTGAGAATGTTTTTTGCCTTGACCTACCAGCTTACATGCACATCTACTCAGTGGTAAATGCAGATGGCTTGAGACTATTTGAACCTTCACTAATTGAGGATCCCGAAGAGCAAAGTCAATTGCGTTCTATTGATGACCGGTTACCTGAATATCTTAATGAATTGCAAGAAGACACAGTTCTGGACAGAAAGGTAAGGACGACGCGCAAGGGAGATGTTGAGTACCTCAGAGTTGGGCTCAAGGGTTCAAAGCCAAGCAGTGCAAAGTGGATAGAGATTGGACAAGTGAGACAATTGTACCCTCACTTAATCGATGCTTGACAACCAACTTTTGGTGGTCCAAAAGCTTTTTCAGTGGGAAGGCCGTGATCCGAATTGGATCAATGAAAATTATTAGAGTTCTATGACTGTATCAAATCATGACAGACTTCAAACTTGTGAACAATGAGCTATCAGGAAGACCTCTGGACAGTGGCAGTTTGTAGCCAACAAGGAACGACAAGGACCTCGGTCAAAGTGCGTTGACCGAGGCCCATGGAGACCACGCAAGACGCAAATTAGCAGTTAGGAAGTTCGGATCAAAAAACGGAGGCCATTTCTGAGCATTAATCGCGCATCGCTGGGCAAAACCTCTCCAAATGGAAAGGCCCCGAGCGCTCGGTCACAAGGAAAAGCCGAAAACCATGGGAAAGCGAAAGGCGAGTCCCGCGCCCCAAAACCAACAAAATATCGCAGGCATGTTGGGCAGTAAGCGGAATTGTCAGGAGACCCAGTGATGCCATACAGCGAACGATGCGTGTCCGGTGGATGAGAGAGAAAACCGCCTCTCATCGCGAGCTAACGTCCGAGCAAGTCAACCGCACGATAAGAGCGAACACCGTAGGATCTAGAGGCTCTAGATCTAACAGCAGAGGATGCGCCCGATGGGAAATCGAATGTGGAGGGAGAATTAAGCGACGGCTTATAAATGTCTGAAGCCCGATTTGACTGCTGAGCTGGCAGATGAATTATTACACAGAGTAACCGAAATACCGAACCGTTTGAGGAAGAGCTAGCGCAGCTCATGGGAGGACAAGTGGCCACTTCCCTGTGAGACGTTACACAATGGCGATGACACAGAGGCAGGGAACTCCAAGCGAACAGCAGCAGGCGATCCGAAGGGGCGGAAGAGGAAACAAACAATCATGAGACGTATTGGCTTTAAGCCATGAACAGACAGAGAACAAGGAAAACAAGAGAGGAAGAAAAAAACTGTCAGAAAGAAGAGAATAGTGAAGAAGGAAACAAAAGAGACAAAAGCAGACGTAGAGAGCCGAGCTGACCTGCAGAGCTAAGGCAGCATCGAACAGACAGAAGGCTTGAGAGGTTCAAGCAATCCCTGTGAGGATATCTGTTGGGAGCTGAGTACCAAATTGGAATCATCCCATCAAGACCAGTTGAAGTCGAGACTTAGTAAGAAAGAGTGTGCACTCTAGTGGCTTGGGGAATCCAAGAACCACCCTACTGAGCATCCTCTATTTCGGGAGACTCAATTTGAGCTCCTCATTGTAAAAACTTTGCTTTAAGACACAATAAAAGAAGGCCACCATTGAAAGTTGGACCGAAGATGTAGCCCAGGAGGATTGGGTGAACTCCTTATTAATTTGTTGTGTTCTTGTATTTGCTTACTGTGTTTCTCTTACTGTTTTCCATTTTCCCATGTCTATGTATTTTGCAATCTTATCGATCCGTTACCTAAGATAACATAGACACAAACCAACACATGAGTCTGTAATACCTTCATTCATTCATTAATTAACTAAGGTCACTCACGAGTGATTTTCAGATCAAGTATTTACATGGTAAATAACTTGTTAAGTAAATGAACAAGTAGGAAGAAATAAATCAAATAGCACAAGAAGAATTTCTAACAGATAGACTTAGAAATTCCAACAATTCCAGGATTGTTGGATACTTGATGAGTATAGGCTTCACCAAGAGTGATGTGGATCCTAACCTTTACTTCATGGTTGATGATGGTGATACTTTGATCTTGGTGTTCTATGTTGATGATATGTTCCTTACTAGGGCAAAGAAGATCATTGTTGTGTGCAAGAGGGAGTTGGCCTCGAAGTTCGAGATGAAGGATCTTGGCTTGATGCATTATTTCTTAGGATTGGAGGTAATGCAAAGATCTAGTGAGATCTTCCTCAGTCAAGGAAAGTACACAATCCAGATATCGAGGAGATTCAATGAGATGCACTACAAGTCCATGGCTACACCCATGGTAACAAATATGGAGAAGTTGATTGATTCCGCTTCAGATTCTGATTTGGTGGGTCCCACTATGTACAAGCAATTGATTGGATCCTTGATATACCTATTAGCACCATGCCAGATATTTGTTTTGCAGTGAGTGCCCTGAGCCAGTATATGCTTGAGCTGAGGCAAGTACATTGGGTTGCAACGAAGCATGTGTTGAGGTCCCTCTGTGGTATAGTTGGATATGGTCTAAGATACGTCTCAAGTGGTGAAGTGAGGTTGTAGGGATATACAGATTTGAATTGAGCCGAGAGTGAAAAGGACAGAAAGAGCACATCGAGGTGTTGCTTCAACTTGGGATCAACTATGATATCCTGGTTTAGCATGAAGTAGACTTTTGTCGCACTCAATATATCAGAGGCGGAGTATATCAGAGTCAATGTCGCAAGTCAGGAAGCAGTGTGGCTTCGAAAGCTACTTGCAGGGCTATTTGATCACGTGCTAGAGATGACCTTGATACATTGTGATAATCAAAGCTATGTCAAGCTTTCAGAGAATCCTGTATTTCATGACAAGTCGAAGCACATTGAGATCAAATATCTCTTCATCCTAGACATGGTGCAGAAGGGAGCAGTGAAGCTCCAATACATATCTGTAGATGAGAAAATCGCAGACATTCTCACCAAGCCTCTGTCTAGAACAAACGTTGCATACTTCGGAGACAAGCTTGGTGTGTTGCAGATGTCTCCCTCGCTGAGAGGAAGTGTTGATGTTTTTGTAGCATCAGGCAGACATTCTCCCACAGGGTCATGCTGATTTGACTAATGGGGGAATGATACATTCACACAAGAAGCCATGCTGATTTGGTTGGGCCATGTTGATTTGGCCGGGGGAGATTGGCCCATAATGCTCACATGGTGCTCCGGGATGGAGTGATCTATTTTTTATAGAGCGGGTTTTGATTTTTTACTGATTGGAGTTTTTCACCCAATAGTGGGGTAAACAAATCTAATCTAATGTTGAGTTGACATGCAAGCTCCAATTGTGAAGAATCACTTTGTGATGAAGTATTACCTAATGGGGTGTACTCAACATTAGAGCTCCGTATAAATAAACAGACATGTGAGAGGCAAATCAATCAACATAGCAAGCTCATTTGAATCTTTTCTAGTGGAGAAATTCAACGAAAGGAAAATTTTGTTGACTTGGCTCATCTACATCATTTTATCTCTCTTGGGCAACCAAATGTGTGAGAAAGATGGACGAGTTCACCAAGTCACATTGACTGAAGTTAATAGAGCTTTGACCAGCATTGACCAAATCCGTTTGACCGAGTTTTTAGAGGTTGCATGTGTGGGTTTGACTGCAGGCTGCATGTGAAAATTTGACCGCAAACCACAGGGTTGAAGTTTGACCACATGTCAATTTGACCAGGTCAAGTAGACTAGCATTGACTTTTGATTTTTTGCACTGTTTTGACCAGTGTTGACTTGTTATTGTTTGACCAGGTTTGACTGGTATTTGACTTGAATTATTGGGTATATTTCTACACAAAAAAAATTCTGATTTGCAAAGTTGTTGAAAAGACAATTTCTCCTCAAGAAAAAATTGTTGGGTTTTCTCCCAAGGTTGGGTTTCCTCGGACAATAATTGTGTCTATTATGCATGGTTGTCTTTCCATGATCTTTACTCTTTTTGTTGCATTTACACTCGAGATTTTCTAGGTATAATTATTCAATGATATCAATGGCATAAAAAATACTATTTGAAAATCATTAGGTAGTAATTATCAAGCAGAAATTTGTATTCTATTGCACTTGCCATGGAATTTCAGCATTTCTTCCAATGTTTGCCAAACATCTCCCCATCAACATGATTGGCATGGATCCATGCAGGGTCTTTGACTCTTGTGGCCATGGTAAAGTTAAAATGTAAACAAATCTTCAAAGATAAATATGAAACCCTATCTTAATATGAAAGCTAGTAGAAAGTTGAAGCAAAAAAAGAAAGATTTCAAATCTCAAAATTTCATGATAGGAAAAAAGAAGGACAGATTCAATATCTGTCAATGAGCAGATGAATCTAGTCCATAACTCCTCCAAGCTTGAAGATGGGTTGTAGCCTCTTAATTTAGATGCCAAATCCACCGCAAATAGTCCTAGAGGATTGTCAAACAAGCTCCAAGCTCACTCTAAATCACAACTCTTCAATGTTGCTCCATAAATTTTAAACGCCCACAAATTCTCAATGAGAGAGATGTGAGGCCTATTGCCACAAAATCTAGCAGGTCTTGGAGAGGGGTACACTACAAGGCTATTACTAGACCAAGTGACAACAATGGGAATAGTAGTCCACTATCACCACAGCGACTACCCCTGCAATATATGGACATTCACCAATGGGAGGAGTCCCAGTATAAAGGTCATCTAATAGGTATTCTAGGTCTCTAAGGGATGAGGTGACTTGAAGGGTTCTAAGGTAAAGACACAATTTAGTACTAGGCTCCAACTATGAAGAGGAGGCAATTTGCTTTCCTTAGAGAGGCCAAATTGATGCAACACAAGACCTAGTGTTGTGAGTCGGGATGGCCAAAGGTCATAGTGTCAAGAAAGGGTTTCCCACAATGTATTCCAACAAGGTTAAAACACATGAAACACTCAAGAAGCCCCCAAGTTGAAGCTATAACCAAACTAGGGTTTAACTCAAAACAAACAACTAGTGCAAGCGAAATTATGGATGAAAATGGAATGAATGCCCACCAAAGAGGAATGATTTTGTGGCAACTACTCAACCCTCAATGTTTAGACTTTCCAAGACCCAAAATTCCCTCTTCTTGTCAATTCACACTAGGCCCTAGAAGGTCGCTTGGCCTTAAGAGGGGGAAATAGAGGGAGAGAGAAAATTCAAATTTATGGATAAAATATGACTTGTTCACCAAAAATGGGTGGCCAGTGCTTAGTCCTAGGGTTGATGGAGTCTATGGAGGTGATAAATTAGCCAATTCTTGCAGAGTAAGGATATTTGATGCCCTATGTAATATTCCTAATTGGAAAATAACAGTAACTACCAAAAACACGAACTAGGAACAACAATTAAAATTAAAGTCCAAGCACTCAAATCAAAACACCATAGAAAATAAGCAGAATAATTGAGCCATTTTATTAATCAATGGGAATTTGAGTACATAATGATTAAGAACAATGGAACCCAGGCCTGCCATGCAAACCCCAAGTGAAGTCTCGTTGACCCAACTACTGAAATGGCTCAAAACTGATAATGCACATTGCCCAGAAAATGTGTTATAGGTTGTCAAATGGCACTGGAAGTTCTGCTCAAAATAATGCTTGGAATGCTCTGAAATTGCATCCACGAGCACCTCTCCTCAAACCCAAAAATACCCAAAAAAGGTTTGTCTATCTCCAAGTCAAAATCGAACCCACAAAGTGATGCAAATTCCCCAACTAACCAACAATTCATCCTGATACAAGAATGAGGATTTCAAGCCCGAATATTGCCCAAAAAATTCTGTAAAATTAGCTAGAGACTCCTCTCAATGAACCCATAAAAACCCAGAAAGGGTTTGGGTTAAATCCACCGACCCCCAATGATCCCCAACAAGTGCATATCGCCAAATCTAGCTAGAAGACGCCCCATAGTTTGATATTACAGAATTATGCCCAAATCTACCACTGTCTAAATTCTCCCTTGAGGTTTACCTCCAATCTCCAGCGCTTATCTCTCCACAATTCTTCTCCCTTCTTCCCTCGTGCAAGCTAAGCCAAAAACCCCCACACACTTCCAAATGAAGATAATTTTGACCCCCAAATTTGTTGCTCTCTATCCCTGCAAAAACACCACAAAATTTTCGGCTCCAACTAGAAAAATCCTCCTGCAAATTGTTGAAGAATCTAGGGCATTGACTTAATGAGATTCTTCTTAGCATGATAACTATTTGTGAGGCATTTTAATTTTTCTTATTAGCACAATCTTCTCTTTGACATTATTAGAGTGTGTGTTTCTTATTTCATCAAATAGCTACCAAAAACAAAGAGACAAGAACACAAGATGTTGGCATTCTGCCAAGGCCAAAACCTCTCCCTCTTGGAGAGGAAAACCCGCACATAATTCTTCTTATAGAGATTCCAATTGACGAACACCAAGACCATGACCCTAGACTTACTGAGCCACTCCAAGACCAAGACACCAATCCTCTTCTTTGTCACTGCTAAGATCATCATCAAGATCTTCAATGTTGCTGCAATATCTATGCACTTTCATCGAAGTCTTAACTATACCACCGAGATCTTCTTAAGGTCTGCACCTAGGCCCACCGAGGCAATGATTGTTTCACCATAGTTGCTCCTTCGTTGTGATCATAACCTTGTGACAAAGTCTCCATTGAGATCATATCTAAGCTTAAGATCATGACTGCAAAGAGTGTTACTATAGGACCTTCTTCATCTGAATTATGTTGAGACTGTGTACACTGATGTGGATCCCTGAGATTCTTGTCATCACTACTATACCAAGATGATATTGTCTAGAATGACGAGACAAAGTGTTCCCCTCTTGCACCGAAGCCCTTATCATCATACTTATGTCGAGAATGTTACTATTTCTGTAGCACCCATCTGAAGCTACAGTAATGACATATGAAGTTTGAGCCTTATGCGAAGATAGGCAGTGTTGTACCCATCCAAAATTCGAGTTCCTGTACTCCTGAAGTTATAGAGATACTTATATGAAATTCTAATTTCCTGTGGTAACTCTAGCCGCCTATTTATAGGTGTTGTGCCTCCATAATAAGCCGACATGTCAATGTGAATTGATGTGTCTCTTTTGTTGAGCCGACATGTCATTTGTATATTCTTTGAGGTCGACTTAACTGATCTCTTCATATTTTGCAAGCAGTCTTCTTTGTACTTTTCTTTTGAGGATTGTGCTTGTCTTGGAGGGTTTTTCTGGACTTGTATACATTTTACATAGGCTCATGAAGAGCTCCTTACATGTCTTTGACTCTTTGACTTTCCTAGACCTATGGAATGAGCAAGTAACTCATTCTTATAATTTACAAAAATAATATTTCTTTTTCTTGACAAGTAAAAAGATCATAATTACATTTTGTAAATACCAAACCTAGTTACACTTTATTCAACACAAATAACCCAGACGCCAACTCGTTGTATTCTGGACCACAATGAAGAACTCGAATTGCCTCTATGCCCGAAAAATACGCAAAGCTGGAAATAATGTTGTCAATGAAGCTCTATGAAAACCCAGCAATGGACTTTCTGAATTCATATCTAGGGAAGCACTCGAAGTCCTCCGAAGATTGGGTGGAATCCTGCCTGGAATTCCTGTGCTAAACAACACTCTACCCTTGCGCTAAACAGCTCCAAGAGAAGATGAAGCATTAAGTGTAATAGTCAAAAGATGATCCACAAAATGAGTCCCTCCTCCTTTTATATTTTCCCTCCATCCTTCTAGACTCCTTTCAATATTATTTTATTGGTGGGTGCCATTTTCCACTTAGTTATTTTTTCCACCATTTTAATAAAATAATAATTTGCCACCAATCTGCAATAAAATAACACTTCTCGCCTTTCTCCAAAATATAGTTGCCCCTTTTAGTTAATATTACCAAAATTGGGAAAAATCCCCATGCTAACAAAATTGGGGATATTACACCCTAACTATTGCCTTTGTACGGAATTAAAGTCACTTGGGAGAACTATAATCAAGATCGCCAAGGGGAATGTCATTCACATATCATATAATGAGTAATGCATGCAATAATGAAACCTAGCTTCCATATAATTGAACTTCAATAAATTAGGACACAATAGAACAAACCTTAGATCATCAATTTATGACAGCTGATATTTTTCTTGGATTCCTCTCTCCAAGAGGTGTAGGATTGATCTAAAGATCATCCGATAACGACATGTAAAAATGAAGATATGAATTTATTTGTATTATTGGCAAATTGTCAAGGTCAACCAGCAAGCAAAACAGGCATTCAAACCCCCAGCTCATCCTCAACATTGCATATAAAAGGAGGAGACCTCAAGTCATTTTATCATCATCTCATATTCACACATCTCTCTCTCCTCACTTGATTGGGTACACAAATCTGGCAGCTATCTCTCACACGTGCGAAGGAAGGAGGACATTTTTTGTTTGACTACGCTGACCAGTTTGACCGAATTGCAGAGGTTGTTTCTTGGGCTGCGTTGACTAGCGTTGACCTATTTTTGACTGCAGATTGGGTGAGGCATCTTCTCCTTAACAGACCGCAGATATGGGCACTTAAATCGAGGTGATTTGACCTCTCATTTGACCAGCGTTGACTGCCCTAGATCTGGCCGCAGTTTTACTTTCATTGACCAGCATTTGACTGGACTTTTTAGGACTGTTTTGAACTGTTTGGGTTCGTTGTTGGAGGCCAAAGTTGACCAGGTTTGACCGAGCTGCTTAGAGGAAGAATTCTGCCCTGTTTGACCAGCATTGACTTTTCTGGTTAGGGCTTTTCTGCTGCTGTCATAAATTATCAGATTTGTAATTTGTACTATCTCTCTCTGCTGAACTATTGAAGAATGTAAGAAGAATTGATCAAGGGTTTCCCCACATTGGGGTTTGTCCCTCACTGGTGCCACATCTTGTGTCCTCTTGTCTTGGCTTGTCTTCTACTATTTATGTTTATGTTCTATCTGCATTTTACTATCATGTTGATGTGATTGCTAAACTGGATATTGATATAGGGCTAATAAAGAAATTGAAGTAAATTTCTCTTAAGCATAGAACATACCAAAAATTAACATAAATTCTACTTGTCCAAATGTTGTGCTCCTGTGAGAGATATGATTGACCTCTCCTCCTAGTCTCCATGTTAAGCCCAGTGAGTGGATCTGATCTGATCCCTCCTCTTCAAGTGGTTAGGGTATACGCTCCCAATACCAAAGCCCCCTTGACTAGATCAGCTAGGGTGGATTACTTACCACCGAAACTAACCCACTTTCATGCGGGCTCTCACCCAAACAAGCTCCAAGAGCTCAACTCAATAACACAAACAATAATCCAAATATGCATACCTAAGGAGTGAGCTCTCATCTCCATTAATAGTCATGAACTATTGGAATACCATGGGTGAATTCTATGGATCTTTTCTTCTTTTATTAAAGTGACTTATAATATTATTTTTCCTTAGTCACTTTTTAATTAATTAATTCCCAAATATTACATCATTACTTTTTAATCTATAGCCTATGGTAATGGCCAGGCTACTGACTTGGTCTTTATTCCCAATGCTTTAAAAAAGGGATATTTCACCAACTTGGTCAAGTAGGTACAATCTCGACTAAGTTGGATTGATTCAATACCAAGCTAGCTAAGTCAATATGGAGTGAGGTCAACTTGGCCAACTCGACTAAGTTCAAGTCTGAGATGACCAATATTAAAAACACCAATTGTAACATATATAATAACGCAATATTGTAATGTAAAGTATCATGATTCAGATGAGATATCAGCAACTGTGCAAGCATCTCTCATGTAGAAGAATTGATCAAAGGGACCTAATGCAGTATACAATCATTCAAGTCTACATTCATGATGACTCATAGTGTTGGACTTAGATGGCATTTTCAAAAAGATACTAATAGTAAATTAAATGATGATAGTTGAAATTTCATACTCACTCTTGAGTCTTAACATTCATCTTATTTTCAAAATCATGTGGCCTCAAACTTATAATTCTATTCAACTAGACATTGTCTCTCCCCGTGTATGCATGTAGCCAATCTTATAATGATTATCTATTCTATTGAGCATTTGAAGCCCAAATCAATAAAAAAACATTTTATGCATCTACAAAAAGATGGGAAATAGCAACATCGTATACCTATCGTTCAAACATTAAATTCCATCCCCACAATTAGGTGACAAAAAAACAAGTACAACACAAATAGCTTGTCTCTTTGAGATTTCTTTCTAATATTCTACTATAGTTACCTTGGAAATCAAATGTAGAATCCGATGACAAATAACCAATGTTTTTCCTGATCCCTAGACATGGAAATTCAAAACATAAGTTGAAATCCTTATTATTGTATTCTTAAAAGAGGACTAACTGAAAGCAATGAAAATCTACATATCAAAACAATGCAAAGCTTGAAATTCTCAACACTTTGCACACAACACAAGAGGAACATCCTTCCAATAACAAGCCCCTACGGAAGTTACTTGATTTTTTGAAACAGATACAATGTTCTTCATAATACAAGCATAAGTGGATAACATACACAACTTGAATTAAAAGAATTGAACTCCAACAATCTAGAAACTAGGTGATAAATATATTGCTAACAAAAGGGTTATTTTCTAGTTGAGGTGTTAAATCAAATCATATAAACTTCAAAATCGAGGAAGCAAATTCAACCTAAATAATATGTCCCTTCATAAAAAAATCTAAGTTGGCTTCCTTTTATAGTGTGTAGAACAAAAATCACATCTCACTTTTTACTATCAAGTCTTCACTCAAATTAAAATGACTTTGTATAAGCATATTCAAAATTGTTGGTAATACAACATGACGCAGCTTGAAACAAACCAAAAAGAGAGCCTCTTAAAGTCATTATAGACATGATGTTTGAGTAGTAGGCTTCTATTATTTGAACATCCTCCTAAAATCATAAAATCACAGATTTCTGATCTAGACCTAGTGCAATAAGGTATTGCCTAAAGTTACTTATAGAACCATAACATTGTAAAGACTAGTTCTTCATACCATGCAAACACAAACATAGCCAAAACAGATAGGGTTATAGTATTTCATATGCAATGCATGCCAACTGAGTCAACAAAGGGAATGTGAAGATCAAGTCTAGTAGTTATATATGTAACAAAC
The DNA here is from genome assembly GCA_000404065.3 of Pinus taeda. Taxonomy (NCBI): domain Eukaryota; kingdom Viridiplantae; phylum Streptophyta; class Pinopsida; order Pinales; family Pinaceae; genus Pinus; species Pinus taeda. Next base: position 42,059 of record APFE030432424.1, on the reverse strand, counting down.
ATTCCCTATGCCTATAGGTAAGTTATATAGCCATCCTAACCCTCTCAATGGAGACCAACCCTCCAATAGTAAGTGGTAGATGTTCATTACTACCTCATCAAATAGGTAAGCAACTTGTCAACAACTCCACCACAACATCACATTTTTTTAGGCACAAGATATCTAACCTTAATATCAAAAGCATTTTGCATATAAAATAGGAATAGCAATGTAGGGCTATAGTTTATATCTCAACCACTCCTTCACACTAGCTAGAAGTTGAAATAAAGGTCAAATGAAAGCACAAAAAGTGAAGGAGATGACAGCACAAAAAGTGAAGGAGACGACAGGGGAGATGGAAGATAAATGCAAAAGACAATACCCATTTCTATTCATGTGCTGTAATCATACTAAAGATGATGTTCCATTTTGGTGGGGTGGATGTAATAAATTATAGCCAACCTTCATCACACAACACAAAAACAAAAACAGAAAAGATAATATTATTCACATCCACAAGTGACCAAAAGGGTAGGTCAATGGGACTTAAAAAGTACAATAGTAGTGATAAATAGTAGGAAATAGAAGCTAAAATTTAAAAGAGAGAAAAAAGCTATAGCAATAGTGGAAGCAAAATTAAGTGATTATATCCATCAATACAATATGAGAGTGACCTACTCAAAGTAGTGGAAATAGAGGCAAAAGAAGAGGAAGAAGAAGAGGCCTTGAGACCTACAAAGGTTTAAGACACCACCATAATGGAGCAAGAAAAGCCAAACTCCATGTCTATTACAAAGATGGTTCCCATGCATTATCAAAGGATGTCCTCAAGAGAACATCTAGCATCAAGAGGACCTAGCTAGGAAATCCTCAAAGAATTTCTAGAATATTGTGATGAAACTCTCACAATACTCAAGGTCACTAGGAAAAACCTAGATATAGAGTGCTACATGATAGTGATAAGCGACCAACCCAAGCATGATGATAGTGTGTGTTTCCCTCTCAAGGAAAACTACTCCCAAACAACCTTCTCACTGGTCTAATATCACTTCTTGCATAAGCCCTCCTACTTATATCTTTCAATTCACACTTGTTCTTTCAATTCTTCCATTAGACACATGATGATCTAGCCTCACATTACTTACGAGTTCTTTTGAATGACTCAACCATGGTATATCAGCTTATTCCTCTTAAACTCAAATGATTAATGCACTTTGGTTTAATTTGTTTTACTCAATTCTTGTGCTATTTTCTCTTGTATGGTTTCAATACTTAGACATGGTGTTATAACTTTCGTTGTGACCCTAGTAAATACTAAGTGTGATCTAATAACACTTCATAACAACAAAAAAATTATCATTTTGCCTTGCCAACCCATGGGAGACATAATTTTGCTTAGATAAGTGTCAATAGGTCTTAACTCAAGCAGTATTGTTGGGGATATGTTTGAGGTAGCATACTTCATATCTAACCATACTCAACAATTCCCATCTTACCCCTTCCACTTCCATCCCATTCACAAAAAAAAATTATTTCTACTCATGTTTGACTTGCCTATGCCATTCATCAAGCTCCAACCAAACAAATGAAGAGCAATCAAACCTAAGTCAAATAAATCCAAAAAAGGCAAAACATGAAGAGCATGAAAGATAATTGTTAAAAACGATAAAGCGAGAACCATGCCATCTCATGAAAACATCCTTACTCCTAAGTCCAATGCCAAATAATGCATATCTAAAGAAAGGACTAAGAAATCAAATAAAGAACAGCATTTGGTGAATGGCTCCTATCTGAGAGACAAAACATTAGAAAGTCTTATGAAAAGAATAGGAAAGTAGCAGAAGGGTTCTCTTCAATAGCATTTTTCGATGTTCTTTGTGATCTTAATAAAGATGCAAACTTATGTGCTAATGAAGGGTGTAAATTAAGATTGGGAGATTTAAAAATCAATGGCCGAATCAGGCCCTCTCTTATTCCTCAAAAGTTAAATGGATTGGCATTTGCACAGTTAGGAAGGATTGCATTGTCAATCAGTTATAATATGACATGTAAATTATGTTTTTTGGTGTGTCAGTTTTGTAAGGTACATATCTACAAAACCTCATTTTTTTGTTGTCAAGTTTGGAGTCCCTCTGGAAAAATTTGTAGTTTTTCTAAATAAGAGGGCTAGGGAAAAAAATTTGAAGATATAGCTATGTATTACCCAATGTATTTGTCGCAATCCAAGCACAAACTTGCTTATAAATACAAAATTATCATAAAACAAATCAACTAAAGGAAATACAAAATGGGGTAGTAAAACAAAGTGTCGAGGTGGTAACTCTAACCAAAGCTCAATCTTAAAGCATATATGTGTAAATAATGAAGGTTCCTAGCTCCTTAAATCTAGTTGGAGAAGATAAAATACCCTTACATCATCACATATGGCTTTAAGAATCAATACATGAAGTTCCCCTTCCCTTTCAATAAGTTATCCATCATATTTTCCCCTCTAACTTAGTGATTTAGGAAATACCTCGTCTCAAGATTTGTCATATGTAGTAAGGGTTAAAATTGTCCTCCTGTGGTAAAACTTAGGCAAATGTTAAAATAGATTTATGTCACGTTGATGCTAGAGGACCCACTACCATAAGTCGACACCTTGTGTTAAATTTCCATAGAACTTTGCAACTACTTAGTAAGTAACTGAAAAAGAAGGCAACCAATACTAAAACATACTTGACCTTCACTAAGATACAAAGTTCTTTAACAAATAGGCAGCAGAATAAAACGCAGAGATAAAAACACTAACACAAATCCACATAATAATTTTCTTGGGAAACCCAACTGGGAAAACCCCCTTATTTGTTGTAGTATTTTTATTGACAGAGTTTGAGAACTTTGATCTCTTACAAGGCAATTTATCACACTGATAACAATCTAGTCCTCGCGATGTACTAGTTGGACTCACCTTGCAAACACACTTGATCCAGCTCCTACTTCCTTGTGGCTTGCTTAGCCCTATTTCCTTGCCTCAATCTCCACTACTTGGCCCGAATTCATTACACACAGGTCCCCGCTGACTAGCCCAAGTTCTTTAAGCACGGGCCTCTTATTCTCTAGCACAAAGGGCCTCCTATTCTTTAAGACGCATCCCCTAACTCCTAACGCATGTTTTCACAAGAAAACCTCTTCAAAACTACATATTAGCTCCTCCAAAGTACGCACTCACAGCAAGGATGATCTCACACAAAATTGTGCTCTCTCACAATCTAGTGAGTTGTGTCTTCTCACAATCCTTCGTGACTAAAACAACTTAATTACAATTGTGCCTTCATCCTCCTTTTATCACTTTGATCCATGCTAAATCTAGCAAATACAAATTTAGAACAATGGTTGTGATTGACTTGTTAATTGAGTTTAATTGACTCTCTAACTTGTCCTTGCCTCAATTAGAAATTGAAGCTTCCAACTCGTCCTCTTCTAAACTCGAACTGCCACTCGATCTTGTAGTTAATTGAGGGAGGCTCCACGTGATTAAAGCTCCATCACTACACATGAATTCTCCATCTCCGTGAACTCTTCCACAGGCAAAGGAAAGACAAACTCGATCGTTTTGGCTAAGGCACAAAACACAAAAGACCTTCTCTCACTACACTCTTCAAAACTCCCTCTTAGCGAGGACGGTACTTTTAGAAGAACCTCATCCACATGGATCTATCTCCAACACTACCACATTTTCTGTTGTTGCAGTTGCTCCCTCTGAGTTGGAAGACTTCCTTGCTTTCTTCTACCAAATCCAATTTGAAGACCTGTTCTTTCCAACCATGCTCTACAAGTCTGCCACCTCAGTCATAAGTGCCATGTACCCCGTGTATCTCGGTGGTTGCTTCTTCTAGCTAAAGGTCATACTGAAAGACCCAAATCTCCCTTGATCTCCCTTAAACAACTCTTATGCCCACTTGGCTCGAACTCTCCCTATACTCGGAGTCACTGATTGAGTGGATGCCTCCTCTCGCCCTGGGCTAAGCTCCTCATCATCGTGCTAGTTGACCCAACTACCAACTAGCCTAGACTCAAATTGAGATATTGTCGAGGCTTCATCTAGAGTAGCTCCTTCTCAGGTACTCTAATCTGCTCTTGTGTTAAGGGTTCCTGCGTGTTGAGAAATGCAAAGGGGGTAGTTAATCGATTTCTCTTATTATGACATTATCTGGTGATGTTTTCATTATTATTATTAGTTCTTTCGAAATATCTTTTCTTATCATCAAGACTAATGCCTAGCAACAAATAGAAGAAGACACAAGATGTAGGCACATAGCCAAGGCAAAACCCCACTCTAAGGGAAAACCTAGTCAAAATTCTTCCTTCAGTAGATTCAAAATAAGATGAGATGACCAAGACCCTCACAACTTAGACTCAAGACTACCTCCATCCATCAAGTCAACCTTGTCATGTCAAACTTTAGTTCTATGGTAGTTTATTCTTTGCTCCTATAGCAGACAACCTTCTTCACACTTGTATCTTTGAAGAGATCATCTTTGCAACCAATCCCAGCTCCTTCATCCACTGTGATACCGAGATTTGTCCACTGTGATAGCACCACTGTAATAGCACTGAATCTTATCTATTGTGTTAGCACCATTGTAATAGCACCGAGTCACTGTGATAGCATCATTGTAATATCATCGAGTCACTGTGATAGCATCATTGTAATATCATCGAGTCCTCTGTCATTGAGGTACCACCGAGACCTTCTCCCTGTGGTAGCACTGAACCCATTTGTTGTGGTAACACCGAGATATCTCCCCCGAAATAGCACCAAACCATACACTGTGACATATCACCGAAACTTTGTCCTTAATCTCCACTGTAATCTACACTTTAGCTCAGAAGGTATGCCGAGAATACCTTTGTTATTTATCCGAACTTGTGTACTGTGGCTACCCGAAAAACATCTCTGTAATTAACCCGAGTTTTCTATGATAAGATTGATGCGAGAATCTTACGTTCACGAACAGTTGTGTCTCCTTTTAAGGTTAGGACGACATGAGTTCACTTATGGAAGCCAACTTGATGGAGATTCTTTTTTAGGCCGACATCAAGGAGACTTTGATGGAGGAGGAATTTAACATGACAAGATATACTTTGACTCAAACAAATAATCCTAAAGCCTACAATGGAGGCTTGACCTATGAAAATTGACCCAAGCATGAAACCCATGCTTTAACAAGCCAATTCAATAATAATAAAATTTATTTTTGCTTTTCTTTTGACAAATATATTATGTTTTAACTCAAGTACAATTTATGAAGACTGAACCTAGTTACATTCTTCAACACTCCCTCTTAACTAAGGAGGTATTCATATTTACATATAACCATAGAGGTACATGGAAGATCTCAAAACACATCATCTACAAAGAAGTTTAGGCACCGCAATGCCATGGACTAGATTCTAGACTAGGGCAATCTATCCATTCATCTCTCAACAATTTAGGCATCACAATGCCACGGACTAGATTCCTAACCAGGGAAATCCATCGAGTGGGACTAAAATGGACTCAAGCTTTTAGCCTCTCTAGGTACCATCAGGCTTACTTACTAACCATCAACTCAAGGATCTAGGTTTGTATCTGAGGTCAGAGCTTTATGACCAACACCGCCCTTCCAACTTTGAGACCTAGACATCAACACAATGTGCCGGCTAGATGTCCTCCCAAGCAATGCTTCACTCACAAAGCCTCAACACTCCTTGATCCAGTAGATCAAGGACAACAAATCTCTCTCGATCAAACTAATCGGTAACCAGCATGCTATCGAAACCTTCGAGAGATTTACATGTACAAACACAACCCCAGTCAATAATATACTTTCACATGTACATAATCAAATACAAACCTCTGGGGTCTTTCAAACAACTTGATGTTTGTTAGCAATATATTTTCTAACTCATTGCTTGATTGTTAACAATACACCAGATTCCTGAATGTAATATATATCTTATTAATTGATAAAATTTGAATGATGAATACAAGGTTGAGGTGGTGCTCCTTTAATAGGAGTTGACTGGCCATGCCTAATCAGAGAGACATGTTCTTTGAGACTAATGTCTCTTCATTTAACTAATTAATTGTTAATTAATTAACTATAATTAATCATTTATTTATTTAGATAATATTTTAACATTTTAATAATTTTATGAATTTAAATTCATAACATTGCCTTCCCTTTAAGATGATTTGTCCTCAAAGCATAGGTAGGTTTGGGTGTTGATGAATAAACGTTATGATTCCCAAGACGAGTCTTCCTCTAGCAACCTCTTCCATTTGATGAGGTATTCCTTTATTGTCTTGGACCGTAAAACCTTTTCTTAGGTAGCGAGAATACCTTCAGGTTCGAGGACTATTCTTCCTACTTCATCGGTCTCTGGTATTTTGTTTGCGCTATTTGGTTTTTCCCTAATACTCTCTTGAGACTTGATACATGAAAGGTATTATGGATTCGACAATTATCAAGTATCTTTAACCCATAAGCTACGCTACTTATTTTTTTTATTATCTAATATCGCCCATAATATTTAGGTGACAATTTATTCTTCCCTTGTTGTTTTAGTGAGAGTTGCTTATAAGGTTGGAGTCTAACAAAGACCCAATCTCCCTCCTCGAACTCTCTTTCAGAGCGATGTTGGTCGGCTTGTTGTTTCATTATATTACGAGCCATTGTTAGATTTCTTGTAGTAAGTTGACGATCCTTTGACTTTCTCCTATGTGGTCTTTAACTGTTAGAACCATGGAATCAAGGAGTGCAACGTTTTTCCACCTGGGTGGCTCGTAACCATATAAGGCTTGGAAAGGCATCATTTCAACTGAAGTGCGGTACGTGGTATTATACCACCATTATGCCAGGTGTAGCCACTAGGTCCATCTATTTTGTTTCTCTGTAACGAAGCAACGAAGATATGTTTCCAAGCATTTATTAACGATTTCGGTTTGCCCATTTGTTTGGGGGTGATAGGCCAAACTTATGTTGAAGGATATTCCTACTTGGTGATAGAATTCCTTCCAAAATTTGCCTTTAAACCTCACATCTCTATCACTGACGATGACCTTAGGAAAACTGTGTAGTTGGTAAATATTTTTACAAAACACATCAGCGATTTGTTTAGTTGTGTCAGACTTTTTAATAGCCATAAAGTGGGCATATTTAGTAAGCCTGTTGACTACTAAAAATATTGTATCCTTTCTGTCAGATGCAGGTAGTCCTTGAATAAAGTCCATCGAAAGCTCTTCCCACTTTTGATTTGGAATGTGTAGTGGATGTAGCAACCCTAGGGTTGGAACATTTTCGTTCTTGCTCCTTTGACAAATATCACATTCTACAACATATTTCTGGATTTCCTTGCTCATACCCTTTCAATAGAATGATTGTCGGATGTTGTAGTAAGTCCTGTAGAATCCAACATGTCCGGCTGCAGGCGACTTGTGAGATTTTATTAGTATTCTCACCTTAAATTTGGATGTGAGTGTTGGGTAGATTCTACCCTTGTACCATAATATATCATTCTTCCACTCAAAGTTGGTATACTGAGTGATATTCTTAATCATGGAGTCACAATCCTCATCCTTGGCATATTCGGCTCGTACTTCGTCCAACCATTCAAGAACAACTATCATGGCACCACATGTTTTGTGGTCGTCATCCTTACATGAGAGTGCATCATCTACGACATTCTCCTTTCCTTTCTTACGCAATATTTCTAAGTCAAAAGCTGACAACTTCTCCATCCACTTCTGTTGTTCTGTTGACAATGTCTTTTGCTGAAGTAAGAACTGAACACTGTTGTGGTCAGTTCAGATTGAAAATTTACTTCCAAGCAAATATTGACGCCACTTCGTTAAAGTGTGTATGATGGCGAGCATTTCCTTTTGGTAATTTGATTTTATGCCTTCCCGTTTATTAATTTTCGTACTCTCAAATGTTATAGGGTGGTTGTCCTGCATTAATATGGCTCCAATTCCGAACCCAGAAGCATCACATTCGACTACGAACGATTGGAGAAGTCAGGGGTCGCTAGCAATGGTATGGTTGACATTACTTCCTTTAAATTCTCAAAACACTTGTCTGATTGGTCATTCCACTAAAAAGCATTCTTCTTTAACAAATTGGTCAGGGGTGTTATCAGATGTGCATAGTTTTTTATAAATCTTCTGTAATACCCAGTTAGACCTAAAAATCCTCTCAGCTTGGATATGTTCTTGGGTTTGGGCCATTCTTTGATTGCCTTGATTTTGTTGGGATCCACTTGGACTCCTTCCCTGGATATAACATGTCCTAGGTATTCAACTTCCTTTTGCCCAAACGTACATTTTGATAGCTTGGCGTAGAACTGGTTCTTCTCCAATACAGACAATACTTCTTCCAAATGCTTGAGATGTTCTTTCCACGTCTTACTGTAGACCAGAATATCATCAAAGAAAACCAATACAAACTTCCACAAATATGGGTGAAAAAGTTCATTCATAGTTGCTTGGAAGGTGGTTGCCGCATTTGTTAATCCAAATGGCGTAACCTTAAACTCATAATGCCCTTCATGGGTCCTGAATGTTGTCTTTTCGAAGTCTTCTAGTCTTACTCGTATTTGGTAGTAGCCTGATCTTAGATCTAATTTGGAACAGTATTCTGCAATGTGTAGTTCATCTAGCATTTCATCAGTGAACAGAATCGGAAACTTATGTTTAATAGTCATTCTATTTAAACCTCTGTAATCTATACATAATCGGAAGGATCCATCCTTCTTCCTTACCAATACTACGGGTGCAGCGTATGGACTTCTACTTTTCGTAATGATTCCATGCTTCAGCAGGTATTGTATTAAGCATTCTATTTATGTCTTGTGGTGATGAGGATAACGATATGGCTTAACGTTTACTGGTGTTGAGTCTAGTTTGACTTTGATAATGTGTTCAATTTGCCTTTCAGGCGGTAACTTCATTGGTAGATCTTGAAAAACCTTCTCGCATTTCTGAATCAAGGATGAAATTTTTGATGGTTGGTGGGTCCCTTCTATCAATAATAACTCCAACTGCTGACATTGTGCGACAAATGTTAGTGCCCCCTTGCAAATAAGTTTCTTCATCTGCTGAGCGGAGATGACTTGATTTGGTGGTGCTTGAAACCCAAGAAAATTATATTTCCTTCCATCCCACTTGAATTTAATGAACTGCTTTATGTGATTTGTTGAATATGTGCCTAGTGTTTGAAACCATTGTACCCCTAAAATGGCATCTACTCCTCCTAGGGGAACTGTATAAAAACATGATTTCATTGCATAATTGCTTAATTGCAACTTAACTTTATGGCATTTGCCTACTCCATCTATACGTTGCCCATCTGCTACCATAACTTTTAAATCTGCTACCAGGTAAGCAAAAAAGTTCAATCTTTTTGCAACACTGACATCTACGAAGTTGTGTACTTCCTGAGTCTACTAGAACGATAACGCTTTGCTTCTTGATGTGACCTTTAAGCTTCAGTGTCTGTGGTTGAGCTATCCCTATGATGGCTGCTAGGGAAATTTGTGGCATATCTTCTTCTGACTCTGGACTAGGGTTTGCATTTTCTTCATTGTCCTCTTCGTCAGAGTTATCTTCTAAAGATTCCTCTTCTTGTTTGGCTTCACAATTGTACAATTTTTGTGTTGCGCATTTGTGTCCTGCGTAATACTTGTCTCCGCACTTCCAGCATTTTCCATCCATTTTCCTTTCGACACTAGCTTGTTGTTTCCCTTGATTTTGCAATGGTGGTGGAACGTACTTGATGGTGTTCTCTGACGAGGGTTTACCTGCCTTCTCGTTGGAATGGTGCCTTGTAGAGTTTATATTTTTGCTCGATAATTATGGTTGCATGTCTGGCCTCCTCAATGGTTTTGGGTTTATGCAATTTTAATTCTTCGCAAGTGTAATCTTTAAGGCCACAATGATACATTTTTAACAGCTCCTCATTTGAGAACCCTCTCTGCCTTATTGCTAATACTTCCCATTCATGAGTGTACTCACTCACTGATCCTTTTTGCTTTAGGTGAATGAATCTCTCGTAAACCTCATCCTTCTCATCATGAAACCTTTTTATCAAGGCGTTTTTAAAGTTTTGCCAATTGAACGAAGAACCCGTACATTTAGATGACTACCACAAAAACCAATCATACGCTTCTGCTTCTAAGTAGTTGGATGCAGTCATGACTTTCTTGCTCGCCGAGTGGAGGGTTAGCTAAAAAAATGGCATCCATCTTATTTACCCATACGATGGCACCCTTATAGTTCTTACCATCATACTTAGGTAATTCATTTTTTATTTTAAGATGTTTCCTTTCGGAAGATTTAGTATAATATTGGCTTCCTTCGAAGTGAATTTGTGGTATTCGGCGTTCGCTGCTTCTCATGCCTCAGGAACTCATGATCTAGAGAAATCTCACCGTCTGGAGTCTTGGGACTCTGTGTAGCTGAAGGTGGATCAGTCTCTCTAAAACGCCAGTTCATCAAGTTTTTTAAGTAAGAGATTGCTGGCCCTCTGGTCTTGCTTACTAACTGACTTCTCGACGTTATCTAAGCGTTTATTTAATTTGGTAATGTCCTCTTGAATTTTTTCATATTGTCATTGTTGTTGCTTGCCATTTTGTTTTGTTTTTCTTAAAAACCCATTTTTTAATTATTATATTATTATATATAAATTAAAATAATTTAATTAATTAAAAATATATATAAATAAAAATATAATTGCATAATATATATGTATATAATTATAATTACATAATATACATATATATATAATATAATTATATATATATAATATGTAACTTATAATTAAAATTAAGTTAAATTAAATGTTAATGCCAATGTTATTGAACGACGGGTTACGCTGCTGACTCGAGTCACGATCGTTACCACTGATAACAGGGCCACGGCTGTTGATGGCTCTGACCACAAACAAATCGTTGTCGGCTGCATAAAATTGTTCCATGGAGTACACGGCGCCTGGAACCCCGCGGATGGCACAGTGGGTGTGGTCATCCAGCCCACGGAGCAAACGCCACAGAAACCTGTCACAGCCCCAGGAACTGCAGACCACGGTGATGTATCGACCAGTTTGTTGTGTCGACAATGGGGTAGATGCAGCGGAAATGCAAATGAAGGCAGTGGTGTGGGCACGACAAGGGCAGATGTGGAGTGGTAGACGCGGAGGAAATGAGGAGGCCTGTCGGGCCTCACGTCCAGGAGGGTGACGTGGGGGATGTCACCAGATGTCGTTGGCTCTGATACCACTGTTAGCAATATATTTTCTAACTTGCTGCTTGACTGTTAACAATACACCATATTCCTTAATGTAATATATTATTATTAATTGATAAAAATTTGAATGATGAATACAAGGTTGAGGCGTTGCTCCTTTAATAGGAGTTGATTGGCCATGCCTAATCAGAGAGACATATCCTTTGGGACTAATGTCTCTTCATTTAACTAATCAATTGTTAATTAATTGATTATAATTAATCATTTATTTATTTAGATAATATTTTAACATTTTAATAATTTTATGAATTTAAATTCATAACAATGTTGCTTCTCAACACAATAGGACTATCAATAGAAGATTCCTCAATCATACACTTTCCCTTCCTACTTCACATGCAGTAACATATCCTTCAAAATGTATTCTCCAATCAAGGCTATGCCCTCCCTCTCAACCAACGAGATTTCTTCTATCCATGCTCCCTCTTAATCTCAAGGAGATCTCTTCTATCCAGGCTCCCTCTTAACCCAAGGATATCTGCTTCTTCTTGTTGGAGAATCTTTCATGGCTTCCATCCTTCTTATCATTCATTCATATATCATGCTTATCACATCAAATTTATTTACAATCACCTTCACCATCTTGAAAATGATGTACCAGCACAACTTAGATAGCAAGTACAACCAAATCTTATAGAAGCATGAAGTTAGCCATATCAAAATCTTATAAGAACGGAAGCATTAGACTTTACAAACACAATCAGCAAGAGACTATATTTCAACTTCTTGCCCAGGTTTAGTTACAAACCATAAATCCCATCCACAACTCGTCAAGATATCAAACTTATTATATCTAGGGTTTCAATATTCTTTCAATGACATGACATGTTCTTTCATATAGTGGACCCTAAAAACAATTCAAACAAGCAATGTATCTAACAACTATCGGGATTCATATGTTAGAATCCTCACTGAGATTTCATACATATCCTAGATTTCATATAATCAAAACCAATCACAGCGTCAATCAATAACATGAATAGCTTCTGCGGGTGATTGATGTAAACCCTAGATTTTCCATCTACAAATTCTCAACAATCACTATATAGATTCATAAATTTTAGATGGTTATACATACTAAACAGTTTAACTACTACTAGGGTTTAGCTGCAAAACCCTAGATTTCCAAAACAGCGTCATCCTAGAAAATCAAACTTTGACTAGGGCTTGTTTCCAAACCCCACGACTTATGACCATTAATAATTAGGTCAAGCACACATATCTAGGAATTCATTATCAATGCTTATAGGCCCAACCAAACCCTAAATATCTAGGGTTTCATAACATAGCAAAGCAACCCTAATAAGTTAGGGTTTTCATGATCACACCAAAACCCCAAACACGACATCACCATTAAAACTTCAAAATAGCATTTCCCAATAACCCTAAGCAAGCTAGGATTTCACACCTTAGCATTAGCATACCCTTAAGTTAGGGTTTTCAAGAGAACCTATCTAGGGTTCTATAAAAAAATCAAGGATGTAAGGAGGGTAGATTTCTCAAGTGATGAATCACCCTAAACAAGAATCTTTATGATTCAAGACAACTAGACATAACGATGTTAGTAATGTAATGCAAATTACAAAAATAAGATGAACATACTTTTTATATTAAGAGAGGTTTTATAAGGTGTATAGTCTAAGACATACCTAGAGATTGACAAACCTTGGAAGGATTCCTTGAAGTGTCTTCTTTGTATTGAGCCATGATCTTTTATACATGTAATACATACTTACAAGCAAAACATGTGATACCGAGAACATGATTTAATTTCTCAAGTTAGATCTTCTACATAATCATGGAGGATGGAATCCTATGATATTGAAATTCAAGCTATTCCTTCTTCCAACCAATATTAGGACTTTTGCTTGACATCCTAGATTACATATTAGGATTAGAGCTCTTGTATGTTATCTAGGAATTACATTCTTTTTACCCTAGACTAACTGTAAAATAGGACCATCAAAGATTAGATATATTACAAATCTAAAAGCGTACCTTGTATTTACGTACCTCTAATTAGATAGCTCATTATACTTGTTGCAAGTACATCTTGTAGAGTACGGAATACTTACTTGATTTCCTTAAGTTGGTTCCTTGTGCTTGTACTTGATAGATCTCCATAGGCAGTTGTACCAAGTTCCATTCCTTCAACAGGTGGAAGACAGAATATACTTTTTCACTGCTTTGACCTTATCATTGCTTCAGCACTTAGTGCTTCAACTATAAACATATCACTGAGCGCAAATCCTTCGTTTGAAATCTATAGCGAAGTCGTGACTATGACTATGACTTCACCGAAAAAATATGAACCCAATCCCTGAAGTGATCAAGTTGTGTCACTGTAGCTTACATCATACTGTAATCCTCATTTACTTCTAAAAGATTATACGTACTCAATGATCGAACTTGTCTCCTTGTGATTTTCACCTAAACTAATTTGAATTGTCTTGTTGAGGCTTGTGCTTACACTTGTGATACTAGATGTCTCGAGTTCATCACTGCAACTTTTATGAATTCCTCACAAAAACTTGGCCCGAACTTCACTTGTTTATGTGGATTATATCACTATCCTGTGGAGCGAGGTTACATTTCTTCTAGATTGTGAGATCATCGAACCTTTCTCTCTAAAATGATTTAACTTTTTCACTATGAAATTTTTGTTCCTCTTTGTCTCTCTAAGATATACTGCAATCCTCTGCCTTCTTCAAGGTGTCTTGAAAAGAATTAACTAGCTCCATGTAATCTTAATTCTATGAGCCCAAAGATGTCCTTAACAATGTTGCACGAAGCGGAAGCGAAGCGGAATCGTTTTTTGGAAGCGGGGACGCTGAAGTGTCATTTTCCAAAAATCTAGGAAGCGAAGCGTCCGTGGAAGCACTTGCTATATATATATATATATATATATATATATATATATATATAATATATAATTATATTAATATTTTTTTGCATTTATACTCAAAACAAACATCCCAAATACCAAATTAATTGTAGAAGACATGAAAACATGCATATTTTTGCATAAATCAAGATAGATATAACATCCATTGTACATTAATGATTAATTATTCGAGCATCAACCATTTAGATGCATCAACCATCTAGAATCTATATTCTTCTCCTCTTGCCTAGCCTTTGCCTCTACCTCAATTGTCTAGGGATATTAGTCAAAATTGCCCAATTTTGATCAAACTACCTAATTCAAGACTTAAAATATGGTAGAAAAAGCTTAACATGCTTGATCAATGATTTTGACTTGATTGAAAAGTAATTTTTTGCTAAGGGCGTGCCGCGTGACAAAGGAGTTCAACAATTAACTCCAACAACACTAGGGTACATATAGGGCTTGGTGCTCTTGATTAAATGCTAATCGCATACCTTCATACTTGATATAATCTAAGGAAATGCCACAATCCCATTGATCCTGAATTCCTGAAACTGTTAAGTCTGCTGAATTTTGAATAGGCTATGAAATTCTATTTTCTCCGTATGAAGTCCAATGAGGCTAGAACCACTCTCAAACATCCTGAGTCATTTCATGGTAATGTTAAAACTTTAAGTAAAAGGATGAAAATGAAAAATAAAGGAGAATGTCACTTTTACTTTAAGAATTTAACATTACCATGAGGGATCATCTGCTATATTTATATTTTTTTTTGCCTTCATTCGTCACCCTAACCCAAGGTGGACCCACCCCCAACAAGAAAACTCACCTAAACTTTAAAAAAAAATTGAAAAAAAAAACGACTTTCTAAACGCTTTTTTGGAAGCTTCTCTGGAAGCGTACGCTTCCTCCTCCGAAGCGCCACGCTTCCGACTCCCGAAACGCCGAACGAAGCGCACTTCGGCGCTTCCGTACCACGCTTCTGAATTTCTAGGAAGCGCCAAAAAAATCGGAAGCGGAGCTTCCGGCCAAGCTTCCTAGGCGCTTTCGTACAAGACGCGCTTCGAGGCTTGGAACTGTTGCGGGGGGGGGGGCGCTTCGTGCAACATTGGTCCTTAAGCTATGAACCTTTCACTGAAAATACTTCAAAGATGCGTAAGTGATCTTCAAATTGCCTTTGATCGTGACCATAGCTCTGATCCCATGTTGAGAAATCCAAAGTGTGCCAGTTAAATGATTTCTCTTATTATGACATTATCTTGTGATGTTTTTCAATATTATTATTTGTTCTTTCGAAATATCTTTTCTTATCATCAAGATTAATGCCAAGCAACAAATAAAAGAGAACACAAGATGTAGGCACGCAACCAAGGAAAAACCCTACTCTAAGGGAAAACCTGTTCAAAATTCTTCCTTTGGTGGATTCAAAACAAGATGAGACGACCAAGACCCTCACAACTTAGACTCAAGACTACCTCCATCCATCAGGTCAACCTTGTCATGTCAAACTTTAGTTCCATGGTATTCTATTCTTTGCTCCTGTAGCAAACAACCTTCTTCACACTTGTATCTTTGAAGAGATCATCTCTGCAACCAATCCGAGCTCCTTCATCCACTGTGATACTGAGACTTGTCAACTGTGATAGCACCACTTTAATAGCACTGAGTCTTATCTACTGTGTTAGCACCGAGTCACTATGATAGCATCATTGTAATAGCACCGAATCCTTTGTCACTAAGGTACCACCGAAACCTTCTCATTGTGGTAGCACTAAACCCATTTGTTGTGGTAGCACCGACATATCTCCCCTAAAATAGCACCAAACCATACACTGTGACATATCATCGAACTCTATCCTTAATCTCCATTTTAATCTGCACTTCATCTCAAAAGACATGCCGAGAATATCTCTGTGATTTATCCAAACTTGTGTACTGTGGTTACCCAAAAAACATCTTTGTAATTAACCCAAGTTTTTTGTGATAAGATTGATGCGAGGATCTTACGTTTATATATATAGTTGTTGTCCATTGAAATGAGCCGACATATATTCACGAATAATTGGGTCTCCTTTTAAGGTTAGGAGGACATGAGTTCACTTATGGAAGCCGACTTGATGGAGATTCTTTTTGAGGCCAACATCAAGGAGACTTTCATGGAGGAATTTAACATGACAAGATAGACTTTGACTCAAACAAATAATCCTAAAGCCTACAATGGAGGCTTGACCTATGTCAATTGACCCAAGCATGAAACCCATGCTTTAACAAGTCAATTCATTAATAATAAAAAATCATTTTGCTTTTATTTTGACAAAGATATTACATTTTGACTCAAGTACCATTTATCAATACCAAACCTAGTTATATTCTTCAACACCACAGAGCTCTGCTCTCCTCAACCATCACTTTTGTCCTCTAAGAACTTCCTACTTTGTTGCTCAAGGTTGCTCCTGTCTCAACCTGTAGTAAGTACAAATTCTTCTCCCTTACACCTATTTGCTTCTTACATCCAGAAGCTAAGTTTTGGAGGTAAGCCTTACCTTTGCAAGAGATGAAATCATAACCCTTATCCTCAAGGGTAGCTACCGAAACAAGATTCTGCTTCAGGCCTGGAACATAGAGGACATCTCTGACATGAAGAGGATTACCTGACTCTCTCTAAAAACTAACTGTACCAACTCCTTTAGTTGTATACATACCATCATCTCTTAGCTCGATTTGAAACTGCATGTCCTTCTCCTTCAGGTGGCTAAAATACTTCTTGTTCCCAATCATGTGGAAGGATGCTCTTGAATCAATATACCATACATTATTGTCTACCAAGCTTGCCATGCAAGCAATCAATGAGAATCTTTCTCGAACTCGGCAGAAAACACATCTACCTCCATTGATGCAGTTACACGATCCTTCCTAGGCTCCTTTCGATTAGGACACTTGTTAGCATAGTGTCTGTTGTCGCTCAAATTAGCAGGGGACTGAAAGGGCAAATGCTAGACCAAGGGTAACAAATGGAGACTTAGCCCACTGTCACCTCAGCTAAGGCTCCCTTCTATTTACGGACTTTCACCGATGGGAGGAGACCTGGTATATTATGGAGTCACCAATGAAAGATAAATCAATAGGTTGATATGGAGTGACATAACTAATTCCTTTCCAGAAGAGATTGAAGAATAAAGCTTGCTTGCTTTCTAAGCACGGTACAATGCAGTGATGATAATAACGGTGATATATCGCCCAATATCGAAATATTGCAATATTTTTGGCGAGCCGAAATATCGCCGAGAAAATATCGCGATATTTTGGCACCCAAAAATATCACGATATTTCCAAGATATCACCGATATCTCTGCAAAATATCGCGAGACAATATAAAATATCGTTGGCCAATTGGGCCGCAGCTAGAAAAGGGAAATTTGCCTTTTTTCATCATTTCAGTTTTTGAGTGTTCGAGAAGGAAGGGGAAGAGCTTTGTAGTGGTTGTCAAGGAGGGATTGTGTCATGTCCCTTCTCAAACACATTTGTAATAGGGTGTTGCTACAAATGGGGGGACCACCCACATGCGAGTTCGAATTGGCCCATTTGAATAGCTTGGAGGGAAAGTCGAATAGGTGGATGGAGGGGCCCACATGAGGCTAGGGAGGTCCAAGGAGTTACAAGGAGGGAGCAGCTCTCATTTTGGATTCATTCTTATAAATTGCAATCAAAATTACTTGATTGTTCACTCTGTTGTTTCGTTGAGTCAACTGACTATTTAGCCACGAATCTCTCAAGCAGGAGATTCAACCTCTACTTCGGAAGACCATCCGCGCCCGCCCTAGAGAGGCAGTTCCATAAATATTTCAAGAGTTTCGAGAGTGTGTTACAGCGCTACCATTCAGTGCCAATAGGGGGTGTGTATTTCTGGCTAGCTGGAGAATACGCAAGGGGAGTTTGGAGCTATCAGTGATCAAGCATTTGCTGGGAGAGTTAGAAGATTGGGAAAGCAGCATAGGGTCATCCTTTCTTGCGATTTTGGATCCAACAGGGCTAGCATCCCAGCAATCTGATTTACTGTTACCTGGGCCTGCACAGAGAGCCATCACTAGGCTCACGTGGGAGTTGGAGGAAGGAATCGTAGAGCTGGAGCTGGACGGGAGAAGTAGGAAATCACTTGGAGGGCCATTTGAGGAGGATTGCTGGAGTTGGGAGAGCAGAGATTGACTGGATCAGTCATAGCAACAAAATTCGAAATTGGAGGAGGGCCAAGCAATGAAGGGTCAATTTTTGAAGTTTGGAACCAAGGGAAACCCTTTCTGGGTTTTTCTGGGTTTTGGGCAAAGATCGCACTCCTAAATTTATAGAATTTTTTGGGCAGATCTAACGAGTCAAACAAGGGTCCCAACTCATCCAGCAGCTAGAAGAGCAAGGGGAATTTGGGACAAAATTCTGAGGTCAACATTTGGTCAATTCCTTCGTGGGTCTTTCTAGGTTTAGGCCAAGGAGCAAGGAGCTGAAATCTCATAATTTTTTGAGCATGGGAAACAGTGATTCCAGCCCATCAAAGTCAGCAAACATAGTAATTTTCTGGGGCAGCGCAGTTCAGTTTGGTGCAGCATTTGTAGCAGCCTTCAGCTCAACATTTTCTAACCTGAGTTTTGTCATGCTTGTCCATTGAGACAAGCCCAGGTGCACCATTATATTTTACTATTGTCTTTGCTCCTGAAGAAGTAATAAAATGGCTCAGCAGTTCTCTATTTCCAGTGTTTCCATGGGTGCTTAATGTATATTTCGTTTTTTTTATTGTTGGATTGTTTGCATGCTTTGTATATCACCTACATTCCTGTTTAGGAACATTATAGTGGTATCAGAGCCATAATCTTGGCTCAGCTTGTGGGAAAGATTAGAATCAAACAACATGGCGGTCACCTGGAATGAGGTGGTGAGGATACAACAAATGATGATTGAGGTGGGGAAGAAGTTGATTCATTCCTTAGTTGGGAATCCGGACATGATTGCAACTGATGTGGAGTTATTGGGGGGGAACTGGAGGGCATACAAATCATTGGGTCATGGCATTCAAGTGCCCCTCTTTTTGGGAATTTTGTGAACTAAGGGGTATGCACAAACCAATGGAGATTCAATGGGATTTTGCAGGGATGATGAGAAATATTAAGAAAAGAGATGAAAGAGTAGTTGAAGGGGCCATGGTTGGCAAAGAGATAGTTGAGCAGACACCCATTGATGAGGTATTCGAGGTTGTGACCAAGTTCTTAGGTGATAGTAATGCACCACAGGTTGGTGAGGTGCCAGAAGACAACTCCATTGTTGTTGAGCCGATAGGTAAAAGGCCTCCAGATCTATGACAAAGTAACCAGACGACAGTTGCCTACAGCGGACTCGTGAGCATATCGTGCATATTGAGTTGTCTATGGAGGAGCAGTCAAAGGCTCATGTCGAGCCCGTGATGAAGGAGGATGTGCAGCCATCCCTTGGGCTAGCCATTGATGAGGGGCAGCATAGAGGTCACGCATTGGGTTTTCAGCATAGTGCACTTCAGAGGCCCACTAGCAGGGTCTATAACATTATCAAACGACCCTTATGGGTTGGATTGAGGGAGGCCGAGTTGTCTAGACGTACTCGAGGGGGTGGACAGGTTAGCATGACTGAGCTGAGCATGATACTACTTCAGCTTGGAGGGCTTGTTCCTTCCACAGAGGATTACACATTCGATCTCTCCTTTGGGATTGGATGGCGAGAGGTATTGAGTTGGTACTCGATGGATCAGGTTAGACAGTTGGATACATCCATGGCCACATGTCAGCAGAGGCCATGGATTACCAGAGGGACTCAAGGGCCGGACAATTTTTTTGATCCAGGTGGGATTTTCCATCACATCATAGAGTTGGAGCCTGGTAGGTGATGGTAGTAGCTACGAGATGGATTTGACGCTTAAGCACACCCATATTTTCAGATCTCCATCAGAGCCCCAGTCAGCACTAGTGACAAGATGGTTTGATAGGCGAGCAGACATATTTCATGAGTTGTCTTGGCATATTGACGGAGTGTGGAGTCACAGGGTGACTAGCTTACTCTGGAAGGAGTTGGTAGGAGGAGGTGGCATCGACAGGCTATTAGATAGGGCATTGTATGGAGAGAGTGCTCCCTTACTAGCATATGGGACGAAGGGACTATTAGGATAAGCGCAGTAGTGTCATTTCCATTAGCATGTGGGGAGTCAGGCCGCTCAAAGCAGATGGGGGGATGTAGCCCACATCATGGAGGGTGTACTAGCAAAGAGTTCGATATTTTAGCCGATGCAAGATACTGTATGTTAGAGGGTGGTACGACAGTGGGCAGTGGTACATAGGACTACACAGAATTATGTCATAGCGTTCAGTATTATGTAGAGGGATGCAGTCTGATGCATATAGACACAACGTTAGGCCAAAGGAGCATGGAGATGCAGGGTGGTGTGTCATAATATGTTGGACTACGCTGTGGAGTGGGAGTGCCTCACATCGCATTGAGTACATGCGGGGAGTGACAGGTACAGTGACACATGCGGGACCTAGGCCAGTACAGGATGGCATAGCCGTAGTCGAGTGTATCCAACAGTGTACAGGGGTAGGCCATGGTGTACAGTGGCATGTCCAGGAGTACAAGGATGATCGGTGGCATGCAGGGATGTATAGTGTTGCACAACGAGGTCATGTAGTGTTGTCTCCAAGGAGACCCTTGGACGAAAACACTAGGCATACCTTTGGGCATAGTTCACCCAGGATCAACGGGAAAACAGATGAGCGATACTTGATGGCATCCGCGGCAACTCACACACCTGACCCTCTTCTACGTCCCTCACGGGCGCAGTCAATTTTGTTGTCGACTTTTTGCACTTGGGGCATGAGCCACGGGGGACGAGGAGCTCACCCAAGATATTTGGGTGAGACTCAGCACACTAAGGGGAAGACTTTTCAGTAGTGGCATTGGGTTGGTGCGTCAGTTGACAGCCACAGGTTGGGGGATGAGGTGATCATCTAAAGGGGTGGCATATCGTTCATCACCAAGCCTACGTCTAGGGATCTAGTCCTGAGGGAGACATGTGTCACTCTTTTCTCAGGGCATGTCGGGACCGAGCATGAGCAGAGGATAGCGGTTACAACTGAGGTAGTTTCCCAATATGTGTCTGAGCTCCAGACCTTATATTGGCACATTATCGAGAGAGCAGATGGCAGACCCAAGGGAGATGGTTGGCAGGGACACGAGGGATCCACATACCCTGAGTCGATTACGAGTATTAGATGCCCATCTTTTGGTTGCATTCAAGCGGTAGCTCTTTGGCACATGTGGCTTCCAGCGATCATCGGTACTACACAGTGGTAGACACAGGGCAGATTAGCATGCATCAGATTAGCCCACAATATATGGAGCCTATATAGTGATCACATGCAGGGACTAGAGACGAGGGCCAAAGGGATTCCATCGGTTGACAGGGCTATGCCGCAGCAGGTCTGGCGATGGAATGCAGGGATTCAGTTGATCGATAGATCACTCGTGATGAGCGGAGTCGTGGCAGAGAGTGATATAGTTCGCTCTTGGGATGACACATGGGGGTTCACAGAGGGTTTCATCATATGGGGAGGCAGACATTCTCTGTTGCTGCACAAGTTCGGAATTAGATTTGGATGGGTAGGCCTGGTTGCCATATAGATGCCCAGGGAGGATGTGTCTCGCCTCTTTCAGTATTCCACCATCGAGTTCCAAGAGAGGAGGATATTGACTGGGCACGATAGGGTGTATGACATAGTCAGAGTAGCACAAGGTCAACATGGTGGCACCACTCTAGGACTAGTAGGTAACTGGGGCATCACAACTCTTCACAGCTCAATAACCTTTACGGATGAACTGACTACTATAGGGGGAGATCATACAAATCTTCCATTGGGCTTTAGCGAGTCGCTGATGGAGCCGGGGACTTCTGGTACTTTCACCGGGCAAGATAGTGAGTGGAGCGAGGGGAGCTTCATGTTGGACAAGATTGCCCGAGATCTTGGTATTGAAGCATTCTTCCATATCAGGGCAGTGCAGAGGTTAGGCACAATCCAGTGGCACATCTAGGACCCTGGCACATTTTGCAATGACAGTGGAGGGCAATAGTTGAGAGGTTGCTTGCTTAGGCATTGCTTGAGGACAAGTGATTTTTGGTGCATTGGAAGAGCTTTCCGGATGAGGATGCCACCTCGGAGGGTGAGCACATTTTGGAGCACCCAGTTGTGAGGTTGCTTGAGGGCAAGCAACATTTGGGAGGGGAGGACTGTCATGTCCCTTCTCAAACGCGTTTGTAACAGGGTGTTGCTACACAATTTTGTACAATTTTGGCTAAGGAAGAGAACCCATCATTTTCGACTTAGGGACTTAGGAGGCAATTCGGCTTTCTTTGGTTGCTCATGATAATGAGATATTTTTATATATGTGATGTTATTTTGTATTGGTTCTCCACATTTGAATCCTTGATTGGACAATTATTAGGGATTAGCAAGATTTGGTATCGCCTTTGATGTATCATTTTTATTTTACATCCACTACATCATATATATATCAGTGCTTTCTTCATATTTATGTGCCAATGTGTTTATTTCATGTTTTATTGCTTTATATGTTTAAAAATCTGAAGAAAATGAAAATGAATATATTATGCATTTTTTATGTTTGCCGATATTTTCGCTAATATTGCCAATAAGATGTTTTCTGGACCCTTGCCGATATTTTGCCGATAACAATATTATCAACACTGGTACAAGTCTTCTAGGAGAAGGATGGGAGGATTTGAGGGTTAGATTTATGGGATATGACTTGTGAAGAAGTTTCCCAATCCCTAAAATCCTTGTGAAATTGGTACCCCGGATGGTCCTTGAAGAATTGCCTTTTCAAAGGAACAGAACCACATGGGACCAAGTGGACCCAATCTAGGTCAAGAGGAAGGAATTTAGCAACCAATGGTGTCCTTAACCTAGACAAGGTAGGCGAAAGTATCAAAGAAACAATCTTCACTTAAAGGTGGTGAATTGATCCAATAAGGTATTAGCCTTGGGGATGTTAGGGCAAAGTGTGATCTCAGAGCTAGGGCTTGGCTTTTCTCACAACTCCACCGTCAAAATTGCCTCAAATTTGGTGGTCTTGGGTAAACACCAACACAGGAGGTCCTAGGAGATCAAACTTTTTGGAGGGCTAGTTGACCAGGGAAATGATGCCCTAGGTGACCCAACTTGGCTAGACCTAGGAAAAGGTGAAAGAAGTTGGTTTAAGGTGACCACCTTTTGGTAGATCAATCCCTTAGTTTTGGGAGAATGCAGTCTATGATAAATATGAGTGAGGACCTTTGGTTCTTAGTCAAGGAGGAATCAAGACTACTTCGTTAGCCTTCTAGGTCAGAGAAGCATTCTTGCGCCTTTTTATAATTCGATGTGCAAAAGGTGATGGCTTATCAAGATAATTTCATTAATAGTATTACCCCTAGAATATTTCATTCAAATAACATGGCCCATACATTGAGAGATACTATATAGAGACAAAATTCCCCAATTTAAGCAGTAAATACATGCAGCAATTGGCCCTAAAAATAGCAAAAATCTTCGTCCAATGTATACGACAAAGTAAAACAAGAATAGCATTAAAATCATGTACTTACATGTAATATAACATATCCAACCATCTACAATTTGACAATAGAAAAGCTCTAAGATAAGATAAACCAAATCCACACATCAAAATTCATTAATAAAGCTCCAATTCATCCTCCAAGAAAAAATGTGAAATTCTCAAGAGAGAGAAGAGATCCAATCCAAAGTGACGATAAGAAAATAAACTCATCTCATTTGTATTTATACACTAATGAGGAGTTCGAATTAGTCTCCTTGGCCTACATAAGCCCCAAAAATAAAATAAAGTGCTAATAATCTAACTTTTGGTGAGAAGCCCACAAACTAGCTCACAAATGAAAGAATATACCTCTTAAGAGGTCAAATGATGAATAATACATGTCATAGGGCCCTCTAAGAGACCTGATGAGGTCCATGCGTGCCATAATGAAGAGTAGAACCCTCAAAAGTGATGGACAAGGGGTTGGCCCCTTATTCTCCAAACAATAAACATGTGGTGCTCCCCAAGGGTGTGGGGGCACAAAAATAACCTCATGGGTCTCCAAATGAGTCGAAGATGCATGTAGATTGTCTACAAGGGCTCTGATGATGGTGTAGGGGATGCCACATCATCCTACAAGTCATAGGTCAACTGCCAAGTGCATGGTACAACTATGGGGTCGGTTGGGCAAGGTGAACTAAGCGCATCTTCCTCGTCCAATGAGAGTATCTCGAGCATCTCTAACCATCCTCAAGGATCCATGGAGTATTGTCTACTATTGTGGAGGCCCATGGCTCTCAACACACACCCTACATGTGCTAATGTAGCCCTCTGGAGGATTAGGACCTCGTATAGGGAGACCAAACCCAAGATGGAGACCATCTGCAATCATGCATAATATCAAATGCATCCTCTAGCCTTCTAGTACAACAAGTCATTAGGGAAATCGAGTAAATGAGCTTACCAACCATGGACCACAGGTGGGGACTTCATAATGACCTATCTTTCCATAATGGGCTTCGGGATGTACCAATGTCTCCTAAACTCCAAATGGGGTTAACCAAGTATCCTATTAGGTGGTTTCTACTTCTAAAGGGGATAATATGTTCAAGGTACATCCTTCAAAAGGTGATGGCATGTGACAGATAGGTGAATGAAGTAGGGCATGAGAAGGGGTAGCCTTGGGTCACATGCTGGGGTACAAGGGTAGCTAATAAGAGGGAGGCCCACACTTGAGTTTATAAGGTATAGGAGTGAGCAATCGTGGTACATGAGGTGCCTCGGCCTTGATTTTTACACCGTTCTTTATATGCCTTTTGCCTTTTTATGATTTTCTTTGATTAACTGCTCGAGGCTCAAGGGGTAAGAGTATGATGCATAAGACATAACAGTGAATACCCCCTTTTAAGGTAGGGCAGTTCATTGCCCACCAGGGGTTGGGACAATCATGGGTTCCTATATGATGAAGGAGGCTCATAAAACCTATAGGAACCAGGGTGATGACCATGATGATGGGGGTAGAGCTCATGTATTGGCTTTTGCCCACATGCTAAATGTGTGTGTCCGAACCATCTTTTGCATTTTGAGGTACATTTTCCTGTTGAATGTGGACAAATATGCTTTTATCTTTCTTTTTAGCTGCATCAACCTTTAGGGCATCATTCCAGGCTTGACCCAAGGTGTGGGCAAGGGGAAGGGGCGAGTTAACCCAATGTGGACCCAATGGAGGAATGTGGACCCATGTGGGAGAAATGATGAATTGGGTAATAATTGGAAAGAGGGTAATATAAACAGATAAAGGAGTGGGACCACACAACCAAAATCAAGGTTTCCTGTGAAATACCATCCCTAAAGCCAAATGCTCAGTAAAAGAGATCCCACAGGACTAGAATGTAAGGTTAATATCCAAAAGGGGTCTAGGGGATAAGGGCACAAACCTGACTCATTCCTTCTGATGAATCCCCCCATTAATCCATGCCCAAAAGTGTCCATGATAAGCAAACTACAATACCCAATTATCAAATGACAAGGCATACCTTTAGATTCGGGAGGCCCAACTTCAAACATCAATCATGGCAGATGGGCGAGGGACCACATGGATGGCTCACGTGGCAAAGAAATGGCACAATGAGCTAATTGGTGGCTGCAAGGGGATGTTGGTTGTAGGCTGAGGACCATCTTGGGGCAAAAAAAATCTCCTAGGGATATCACCCACAAAATGGTGGGTAACAATGCCCAAACTCATGGCAATGGAAGCTTTTGATCTTGCGTAGATCCTTCTTCTTCTCCTTGCCCTTCTGACTAGACTCGGCCTCTCCTTGGTCCTTCTTGCCCTTGGCTTTGTTATCTTCTCCTGCCAGGGAAAAGTTCTCCTCATCCTCTGTCTTCATCGATCTACCATCTCTCATCCTCTGTCTTCATCGATCTATCATCTCTCGTCCCTCTCTAGATTTCCTCTTGAACGCAATCACTCCAAAACCTTTCCCAACTGGGAAAATTTTCTTTGTCACTCACTGCATCCTGGAAGCCATACCAAGATTCATAGAGTCCCAAAAGCGCAAGACTCACAAGGTCTTTTTCTACTACTGTCTCACCCACACCACCTAGGTCATCTTGAATCTGAGTGAACTTTGAAAGATATGTGACGATGGGCTCATCTTTACTCATCCTAATACTTCTTAGCTTCTCTTTCAGAGCTAGTTTCTGACATCACTGAAACCCTGATACAAATCTAAGATACGAGGAATATGAGGAATAATATGGTCTTTGACCCCCTCCAGAATGATCCTCCTCGCCTTGGTGTCATTCTTAGTATACTGGGCCAACTATTGGGGATCTTGAGGTGGTGCTATAGCCTGCTTGATAAACTCTCCCACCTCATTATCTTCCAACACTGTTGTGATTCGCTCCTTCCATGCACAGAAATTTGAGCCTCCCTCTAAACTATGATCTGACCTTAGTCCTAGGAAGCCCATATTGCTATCCTAAGGAATTGCTCTTCAAAACTCACAAATTGATCTCTGTGTGCTAGTCTTTATGTGGATCTTTGCTCTGATACCATGTTAAATTTCAATAGAACTTTGCAACTACTTAGTGAGTAATTGAAAATAAGGTAACCAATACTAAAACCTACTTTACCTTTACCAAGATACAAAGTTCTTTAACAGATAAGCAACGAAATAAAACACAGAGATAAAAACACAGTCACACAATAATTTTCTTAAGAAACCCAACTAGAAAACCCATTTCTTTGTTGTAGTATTTGACAAAGTTTGAGCAATATGATCTCTTACAGGGCAATTTATCACACTGATAACAATCTAGTCCTCACGGTGTACTAGTTGGACTCACCCTGCAAACACGCTTGATCCAGCTGCTACTTCCATGCAACCTGCTTGGCCCAATTTCCTTTTGCTGGTCTCCACTGCCTAATCTGAATTCTTTACACACAAGTCTCCACTGACTAGCCCAAATTCTTTGTGCACAGGCTTCCTATTCTCTAGCACAGAGGGCCTCCTATTCTTTAGGACACAACCCCTAACTCCTACCACAAGTCTGCACAAGAAATCCTCTTCAAAATTGTGTATTGGCTCCACCAAAGTACACACTCACAGCAAGGATGATCTCACCCAAAATTGTGCTCCCTCTGACAATCTAGTGAGTTATGTGTTATCACATTCCTTCATGAGCAAAACAACATAATTACGATTGTGCCTTCATCCTCCTTTTATCACTTCAATCCATGCTAAATCTGGAAAATACAAATTTAGAACAGTAGTTGTGATTGACTTGCTAATTGAGTTTAACTGACTATAACTTGTCTTTGCCTCAATTAGAAACTGAAGCTCCCAACTCGTCCTCTTCTAAACTCTGATTGCCACACAATCCTATAGTTAACTAAGGAAGGCTCCATCACTACGCATGAATTCTTCATCTCCATGAACTCATCCATGGTCAAAGGAAAGATGAACTCAGTTTTTCTAGCTAAGGCACAAGCTAGAGAAGACCTTCTCTCGCTACACTTTTCAACACCTTGCATTGAAACCGTGTACATGCATCAAGAGTAGCATCTATCCCTTGGGACTCATATACTATGACTCGAGATCTATGCACTTGCTTGTTGAATTTTCTACTAGATGAACAGTACAAACCAATTTTTTGATCTAATAAATTACTTCCAAACTAAGTTGCACGAAACGGGGAAACGCGGAAGCGAAACGAAACGGGGAAGCGAAATGAAACGCGACCTCCCCAAATTTTGGAAACAGGGAAACGCGAATA